>JARQOD010004246.1:0-56624 GCA_033576555.1 Oophaga sylvatica | reverse complement strand
TATCAAGGTTGTGGGAGTCGGCTACTTTAACCCCTTCTTAGGCGGTTAACTCTTAATGGGGGACAGTTGGGGTAGCTCTCTCTTTTAGAGCTTTAACCCTTCAGCGTTTGTGTTTTCTTTAAGAAACACTGTTCTGGTTACTGACAGGTTTAACCTGCCATATACTGTGCAAGGGCATGTCAGAGACCGTCTCCCAGATCCGCTACGGTTCAGCCTCGCGTATCTGACACGCAAACCTCGACTCATGCGCGGCGGTCGGAGGTTCCAGTGGTGTCAAAATGGAGGCCTTCACTAGTTTCTATTGATGGCCTGTCTGACCTTTTAGGTTATGGAGTGTCAGCTAGATCCTCTCAAGGAAGCAA
Source organism: Oophaga sylvatica (assembly GCA_033576555.1). Taxonomy (NCBI): domain Eukaryota; kingdom Metazoa; phylum Chordata; class Amphibia; order Anura; family Dendrobatidae; genus Oophaga; species Oophaga sylvatica. The sequence continues at coordinate 56,262 of JARQOD010004246.1, read as the reverse complement.
CACAAATCGGTGCCTTCCTTCTCGCTTAGCGAAGAAGTCCGATTCGGATAAGGAGGATCGGCAGGGACACTCTGCCTCTCTCATGGGCCGTACTAAAATTTCTATTGGAGCCATGAGGGCGTTACAGTTACCGGAGGAGGTAACTAGACGTCCTGGTAAGTCGGCCCGGATGTTTCAGGAGTCGCATGGGTCGCGACACTTTACAAACTGTATCCGTTTTTTCTACGGAGTTGTTTGTTAATTGGACCTCTTCTCCTGAAGTGAATGTCCCTTTATCCCAGCTTAGCAAATCTTCCTGGTAAAGGGAAGGCGAGTCTGCAGGACACGCTGGACAGAAAAACGGAGATGGCAACAATATCCATCTGCGAGGCCGTGGATCATAGATTCGGTATTAAGGATCTAGGTGTACTTGTTAAGTTCCCCTGAGCCGGTTGGACCGTCTAAGGACGGCGTGGCAAGATGGATCCCCTCTTTCGAGGTAGACGGGCTTTTCAAGTTGAAGGATAATGCGTCACTGCTATCCAGGGCGCAATCCTCGGCAGTCACAGTCAGAAGAGCACTGTGACTTGGACGGTGGATCGCGGTTTTCCAACAGGGTTTGCTATCTTTAGCTTACAAAGTGGTCAGCTATTTGAATCTGACCTCACGGAGCTGATTGCCAAGGTAAAGGCAAAAGAAACAGCTTTACCGCAGCGCAGAGCAGTGACTTCTGCATCTGGCAGGACTAGTGCCGATAGTTATCGGCGGTCCTTTCGGTTCAAGGATGATCCGGCCAACCCTCTGGGGGTTTGGGTCGTCTCTCTCTTTTTAAAAAAAAAAAAAAGGGGGAATTCTCAGAAATTCCGCATACCCTGGAAACAGAACTTCTGTTAAGACAGAAGCTGGCAAAAAATCCGCTAAGGGGACTGACATCTGAATCTCACTCGAGCGCTCTCGAGTGGGGGGTCGTTTACTCCCAATTCAAACCGACTTGGGTTTCCCGTGTGTCGGACGCCTGGGTGACACAGGTTGTGTTGGCTGGCTACTTCATAGAGTTTCTTTCTCGACCCCCGGACAGTTTTTTTGCCAATCTTGCATTCCGTCAGAGCCGAACTATTTACCTCTCTACTGCGAGAGGTCGATTCCCTTCTGCAGAAGGGTGTGGTGATACCGGTTCCGCAGAGGACCGGGGAAGAGGATTTTTTATTCAACCTCTTGGTAGTCCTCAAAAAGGAGGACAAATTTCGCCCTATTCTGGAAAGATTGAATCGGCTTGTCCACACCCGAAAATTCCGCATGGAGTCGCTTCGCTCCGTTATGGCAGCCCTGTCGCAGAACGACTTTTTGGTCAATCGACATTCGCGACGCTTATTTGCATGTTTCCGTCGGAAGAGCTCACCAGCGCTTCCTTCGTTTTTGCCATAGATCAACCATTACCAGGTTGTGGCTCGGCCATTCGGCTTGGCCTTAACGCCCAGAATTTCTACAACGATTCTGGCGTCTAAATCTCATGGCAAGTCTTCAAAGAAGACGGGGACTTACGATTCGTCCCTACCTGGACGACCTTTCGATTGTGGCGTCCTCAAAGGAGGAGGCAGTGACGGCTCGCAATCTATCCCTTCAGCTCCTGGAGGATTTCGGGTGACTGGTCAATTGGGGGAAGTCGTCTCTGGAATCGTCGCAGTCAATCCTGTTTTTGGGGATGCATTTCGACACGGTACGGGCGGTGGTGTCCCTACCTCCAGACAAGCAGGCATGTCTTTTCTGACATGTACAGATTATGAAGTCTGCGACAGCAATGTCCCTTCGGAAGGTATGCGCCTTCTGGTTTTGACCATGGAGGCACTTCCGTTTGCCCAATTTCATTCCAGAGCTCTCCAAAAGCTCATTCTGAGTCGTTGGGATCGATCGCAAGTTTCACTGGATTGCAGCGTCACCATCTCTTACAGGGTGCGAGAATCCCTAGGATGGTGGTTACGTCCAGGAGCGTTATCCCTGGGAAAGTCTTTCCTCCCTCCGAAGTGGTCGGTCATAACCACCAATGCCAGCCTGACGGGCTGGGGGGGTGTCTGGAACGATCTTTGGATCCAGGGAGTATGGTCATCGGAAGAGTCGGTTCTACCGATCAACATCCTGGAATTGAGGGCAATTTTTTCTTTGCCCCCAACACTGGACGGTCTCTTTGAGCGGTCTGTCAGTCCGAGTGCAGACAGACAGTCGCGTATATCAACCACCAAGGCGGGACGAGGAGTTCCAGGCTCTTGATGGAGGGTTCCAGCCATCTCTGCGATTCACATCCCAGGAGTCCAGAATACCACGGCGGACTTCCTCAGTCGCGAGAAGATGGATCCCGGAGAATGGAGTTTTCATCCGAAAATTTTTTGCACTGCTGTGCTCCCGTTGGGGAACTCACCAAGTGGACTTGATGGCGTCCAGGTTCAATACCAAACTACCGACCTTCATGTCCAGGTACAAGGACTCGAAGGCTGTGGCGGTAGACGCTCTGGTGGATCCGTGGGACCATTTCGAGCTAGTCTATGTGTTTCCGCCGATATCCTTACTCCCTCTGGTGCTGCGTCGGTTCAGACTGGAGAGAATTCCGGCTATTTTGATAGCCCCAGATTGGCCAAGGAGGACGTGTTTCTCGACACTAGTGTCGCTTTTGGCGGCGCCGCCATTCCCACTTCCTCTTCGCCCGGACCTGTTAACCCAGGGACCGCTCGTCATCCGGACTTGAAGTCTCTGCGTTTGACGGCATGGCTCTTGAGACCGAAATATTGACCCTTAGAGGTTTTTCAGCAAAGTCATTGCCACTCTGCGAGCTGCCAGTAGTTCGGCTACTACTAGGATTTATCACAAGACTTTGGAAGTCTTCTTCTCGTGGTGTTCGGGTTCTTCAAGGAACCCAAGGGTTTTTTCCATTCCCAATTTGTCTACAGTATGGGCTGGACAAAGGTTTGGCAGTGAGCACCCTGAAAGGTCAGGTTTCTACTCTGTCCTTACTGTTTCGGAGGGCTATCGCCTCCCGTAGAGACGTGCTTTCCTTTTTTCGCGGAGTAACCCGTCAGTTTCCGCCGCGGAAGGCGCCTGTGTCTCCATGGCGGCTCAACCTTGTCTTGGAGGCTCTTCAACATGTGCCTTTTGAGGCTATGATTTCTGCTAGCCTTTCTCTACTTTCTTGGAAGGTTGTCTTCTTAGTGGCGGTAACCTCTTTGAGAAGAGTTTCTGAGTTGGCGGCTCTTTCCTGCTCGCCTCCTTTCCTGGAGTTTTACTCTGATCGAGTAGTGCTTCGCACACGGGGCGACTTTCTACCTAAGGTGGTGTCGCATTTTCATGTTAACCAGGATATTGTGTTGCCCTCGCTTTGCCCGGGCCCGAGGAAGGCAAAGGAACGGGCCTTGCACACATTGGATTTGGTGCGGGCCTTGAAGTTCTATTTGCCTATTACTCAAGTTTTTCGGAAGTCAGATTTTCTGTTTGTAATTCCTGCAGGTCGCAGGCGTGGTCAACGAGCTTCCAAGGACTCTATAGCTCGTTGGATTCGGTCGGCCATTTTGGAAGCTTACCGACTTAAAGGCGAACCTTGCCCGATTAAGGTTCGAGCTCACTCCACGAGGGCTGTGGCTTCATCGTGGGCCTTTTATCAAGGCTTCGGCAGCTCAGCTCTGCCGAGCGGCGACCTGGCGTTCTGTCCACACATTTACAAAGTTTTTATAAGGTGGACGTTAGTTCTTCCGCTGATGCGGCCTTAGGACGTAGGGTCCTGCAGGCAGCGGTAGTTTAAAGTATTTGGTGCCTGTTGCGCTTTTATCTAGGTTGTTGAGTTTCTGCCTTTTGTTGGTTTTTTCCCACCCTTATTTTTGAACTGCTTTGGGACGTCCCATCAGTAATGAATACTGTGGCTCTCTTCCTTCCCTCTGCAGCTGAAAGACGGATTTTGGTAAGAACTTACCTGTAAAATCCTTTTCAGCGAAGGAAGGAAGAGAGACACAGCTCCCTCCCATGGCAGAAGTGTGTTGTTGTATTTACAGATGCGGCGTGACCCTTCTCTGATAGCGTTTATCTGGGCTGAGGTAGACACGCTACGGCTCTGTTCCAGCATTACCAGCTCATCGCAGTGGTCAGGTCCAGTGAGTAGTACCTGGAACTGTGTGATTTTTTGCCAAATGTATGCATAACCTGTACTATTGTGTTTTTCTCTGAAGTCCTTCAGAAGGGGTTATGTTGCTCCGCTGGTGATCTTGCTCTTCCTTAAGCTTGGGTACGACTGAAGAAAGCTGAGTAGGAGGAGCCCTAGCTGGAGGGGCCGGTCAACACTCTTTTTAATCTGAGGTGTCAATCCTATCTGGGCTCCGCCTACCCATCAGTAAAGGGTATGCCACACTGAACAATATCGCTAACGGGATCGCTAAAAAAACGTCACTATTTAGCGATCCCGTTAGCGATGTTGTTCAGTGCGGCATCTGCCAGCGACGAGCTTCCTGCTGTGATCTCGCTCGTCGCTGGAATCGTTCCGGACCCTATTTTCTCGTCGGCGCTCCCGCTGGGTAAGTATATATCGCTAGTGTGGCACCTTTTCTTAGCGATTTAGCGGTACTTTTGTACCGCTAAAGTCGTTAAGAAGATCGCTAACGGCGATAGCGTCGTTAACTATATCGCTAAATGTGGCCGCACTTAGCGATATAGAAACAATCCCGCTAGCGATCGCATTAGTATGGGTCGTTATCGTGATCGCTAGCGGGATTGTTTAGTGTGGCAGTACCTTAATGAATACTGTGTCTCTCTTCCTTCCTTCGCTGAAAAGGATTTTACAGGTAAGTTCTTACCAAAATCCGTCTTTATAATATTTGTATTGTGATTTTTATAGATAATAACTATTTGGGGACTTTTTACATCAATTCATTTTTTGTTTTTGACATTATATTGATAGATCATGGTTCTACTGTGATTGTTTGTGAATTTTTGTGGCACCGGCACAATTGTGACACACATTGTGACACTTGTCACTAAGGCCGGGTCTGTGTACCATCTCTCTACCTGAATGAGATGGCCCCAGGTATATTGGAATCCTCTATCCTGAGATACTTCCAATAGATGTTTCAAAGCAGCTTTCCTTTTAATGAGAGTCATTCTGTAGAGGTCAGAAAGAAGCTGTACGAGTCTGCCTTCAAGCTAAGGTTTGCCTCGTGGTTAGCACATAATGACCTTCTTTGTTGAGAAAAAATGTATTCTGCACAGGACATCTGGCAGTTTGTCAGGATTATCATCTATTACCGTGATCACACTGCTTTCAATGCTTTAAACTTAGTCAGCTTGTTGGGGCATATTGGCACGGAGAGACCGAGTTTCTTTCTATTTACGTGGCCTCAAGACATTGTATGTAATGATCCAAGTCTTGATCTGTGGGCGGCATGGCTGCCATTTGTTGTTTCAGATCCCTTATATTTTCTCCCAGTATAAGCTTTTAAGTTTCTGTAGACTCTTCCCAAGTTCATTGATTGTCCACAGAGATGATCGAATCAATCCGCTACAAATTGACTCAGAGTTGAGTTTCATGAAATTTGTATGTCCCGGTGATATTGAACAGTACATGATTTGTTTTGTGCAAATTGCCAAAAGATGAAGTGCACCATTTCACACATTGGCAATGATTGCATCAGCCAGAGAACTGGCTCACAATATGTCGGGCATGTCCACATTCCAAGATACCAGGAAAACGGATTTATTCTGCGCTGCTCATTTTCCATTCAAGGATCCAAGGACAAAGATTTATTAAATGTGGTTTAATGACAATATGTTTCAAAGTCGACTAACTCCTTCTGCAGGACAACCACATGTACACAGAACAATAAACTTTCGAACACTTCAATACATCCAAAATTCAAGCAAGGGCGCCAAAAAAAAGTGGGGGGGGAGACAATCACATGGGATGTACGTCACATTTCCATTAAAAAATAAACTGTTACTATTGTCTCTCTCTCATTTTTTTAATATTGTGTGGCATTATTGCATAAAATTAATAAATAAAAATGGAACAAAAAAAAAATCATTTTACTCAATTGAATAGTGGAATTGAACTCCTGTGCAGGTGATTACTTTTTGGCTATATGCGTGTCGAAGATAGAGAGCTATCTTATTAGTAGGAAGGTTACCTGTAATAAGTGTGTTTGTGTAGGAGAGGAAGAAAATATATATATACATATATCTAAAGAAAAATGAAATTAAACTTCTACATTATATCAAAATAATGCCATTTTGTGCAGTGAGGCTTTTTCGGCAAAAGGGAAAAATAAGAAACTAGAATCAAATAAAAGAAAATTAGTTTGGAGAATTAATTGATAAATAAGGATCATGTATGCATTTTTTATATACATGCACATGAATATTGTGTTACTTTTTAAATATATAGAAAATATCAATAATTAAAAATTGTGGTAACACGTGCATATCTATCAAGAAGGAGGAACAACCCCAGAGAAGTAACAGAACCAGGAGTGAATAGAATGAAGCAGGCATCTCCCGCTGACATTCACATAATACCTTGCAGCTATTACATCAAACGGCCAATCCGTGGGTACTATTTCAGCCACTATCTACTATACAATTGTCTTATCCCGTCTGTCTGTCTGTCTGTCCAGGAAATCCCGCGTCGCTCATTGGTCCGGCAGCGGCCAATCAGCGCCGCGGGATTTCACAAAAAAATGGCGGCCGTTAGCGGCTCATCTGCGAAACGGAGGTCAGCGGCGAGGCAGCGGGGAGATGATCGGCGCAAGGCGCTCATCTCCCGGCCGCAAGCAGCAGAAGGAACTCGACCGACGGCGCCGCTGACCTCCATGCGGAAGGGAGGACCGGGATACTTCTGCTGCGAGCGCCCGCTCATGTCCCGGGTTCTCGCAGCGGAAGTACCCGCACAGGCAGCAGCGCTGACATCCATGCGGCTAGGATGTCAAGAGAGGACCGGGAGCGGCGCTGCGGGTCGGGATACTTCTGCTGCGAGCGCCCGCTCATGTCCCGGGTTCTCGCAGCGGAAGTAGCCGCATAGGCAGCGGCGCTCTCCGGTCCTCACAATACAATTTGATGATTGGTCGCAGTCTTTCACCGTGACCAATCAACGATCTTGCCACTAAACTTAAACACCGCTGTGTTGATTGGTCGCGGTCGCTTCCCGCGACCAATCACCGATTTGGGTGCCACATTTAAATAGCGTCCGCGACAAATCAGCACAGCGGTGATTGAATGTGTCTGCAAGATCGCTGATTGGTCGCGGGCGCTATTTAAATGTGGCGCCCAAGTCAGCGGAAACAACAGCCGGCTTCAGCCGGGAAAATTACGTGCTAGCTGTGCGTCGTCTGCGTTGTCACAAGCACTATTCACAACGTGACGTCATAAAAAAATTCATTCGGTGCCCTGGAGAGATACATAGTAACGTTAATTTAAAGTAGTGCACAACCCATTTAAACACTGCTTCACTGCTTAGGCGCGCACGGTCGGCCGCATACATATTCTAGAATACCCGATGCATTAGAATCGGGCCACCATCTAGTAAATTATAAGGCCGGGAAAGCAGTGGCCATTTTAGTGTTTTATATTCTAGGAATAGGAGGATAGTGTGCAAAGCTCATCATTTGAGGCCATATACCTTGACTTAACTCCCGAAACCGCTGTGAGGGAGAGCCAGGGCCGTAGTCATGGCTGAGACTAGTGGCTCTGGCATGCCCTGGCCTCCCATCACATGAATATAATGTCCTCTCTGCAGCATACCTTCTGCTTCGACTTCTGCACTGTCATGGTCCCATCGGGCAGGAGTCCATTTCAAACTTAAAACGGAAAACTTTACTTTCTTTGTTTTGCAGCACATCCTTGTCAGTAACAACATCAGCATAATGTTCCATACAGTTCACATTGTTCACATCCTCTGTACTCCTCTCTATGTCCTTCAGTATATTATGGGGACATACCGCCTCTTGCGGTAACACAGCGTACTTCCTGTGCAGACTCACTACGTTTGGGGATTCCCTCGTCTGTTTCGCCCCGGATCTGAAGGCATCAGCCCATGCAATGACCTGCCATATGATGAGCGACCTGCGTCCCTGTACTGCTCAGGACCACTTCTCAAGCTTCCGCTCCACACTGCGGTAATGCTGCTGCTTCAGCTGCACTTCTGTCTATCCGGACTCTGGATGGCTGGGTAGTTCACTTAAACGTTGCGGAGCTAACCGCCCTACATGGGCACTAGGTCCCTACTAACTGCAAACAGGAAAAAACCTCTATCTTATTCCGGGTTAGATCCTCCTATGTAAACTATGTACAATAAGGTGCCACATCTAGTGTCCGATTAGGGGTACTGAACTTTCCTTATTATTATAATGCACTATACATTCTAGCATTACAAGGCAACAATACACATACATAAAAACAAGGATATATACAATACAAGTCACAAAACATATTTACAATAATACAGTGGGTTCGGAAAGTATTCAGACCCCTTTAAATTTTTCATTCTTTGTTTCATTGCAGCCATTTGGTAAATGCAAAAAAGTTCATTTTTTTCTCATTAATGTACACTCTGCACCCCATCTTGACTGATAAAAATCAGAAATGTAGAAATTTTTGCAAATTTATTAAAAAAAAACTGAAATATCACATGGTCATAAGTATTCAGACCCTTTGCTTAGACACTCATATTTACGTCACATGCTGTCCATTTCCTTGTGATCCTCCTTGAGATGGTTCTACTCCTTCATTGGAGTCAAGCTGTGTTTAATTAAACTGATAGAACCTGATTTGGAAAGCACACACCTGTCTATATAAAGGTACTGCCACACTAAGCTATCCCGCTAGCGATCTCGTTAGCGTTGCATACTAATGAGATCGCTAGCGGGATTGTTTCTATATCGCTAAATGCTGCCGCATTTAGCGATATAGTTAACGACACTATCGCCGTTAGCGATCTTCTTAACGACTTTAGCGTACAAAAGTACCGCTAAATCGCTAAGAAAAGGTGCCACACAGCGATAAGATACTTACCCAGCGGAGCGCCAGCGATGAAATAGGGTCCGGAGCGATTCCAGCGACGAGCGAGATCACAGCAGGAAGCTCGTCGCTGGAAGCTGCTGCACTGAACAATATCGCTAACGGATCGCTAAATAGTGACGTTTTTTAGCGATCCGTTAGCGATATTGTTTAGTGGCATACCCTTAAGACCTCACAGCTCACAGTGCATGTCAGACCAAATGAGAATCATGAGGTCAAAGGAACTGGCCAAGGAGCTCAGCAACAGAATTGTGGCAAGACACACATCTGGCCAAGGTTACAAAAGAATTTCTGAAGTACTCAAGGTTCGTAAGAGCACAGTGGCCTCCATAATCCTTAAATGAAAGAAATTTGGGACCATCGGAAGTCTTCCTAGACATGGCCATCCAGCCAATCTGAGCAATCGTGGCAGAAGAGCCCCAAGATCACTGTGGCTGAGCTCCACAGATGTAGTAGGGAGATGGGAGAAAGTTCCATAAACTCAACTATCACAGCAGCCCTCCACCAGTTGGGCCTTCATGGCAGAGTGGCCTGAAGGAAGCCTCTCCTCAGTGCAAGACATATGAAAGCCCACATAGAGTTTGCTAAAAAAAACACATGAAGGACTCCAAGACTATGAGAAGTAAGATTCTCTGGTCTGATGAGACGAAGATAGAATTTTTTGGTGATAATTCTAAGCGCTATATGTGGAGAAAACCAGGCACTGCTCATCACCTGCCCAATACAATCTCAACAGTGAAACATGGTGGTGGCTGCATCATGCTATGGGGTGTTTTTCAGCTGCAAGGACAGGATGACTGATTGCAATTGAATTAAACATGAATGCGGCCAAATACAGAGATATCGTGGATGAAAACTTCTTCCAGAGTGGTCTGGACCTCAAACTTGGCCGAAGGTTCACCTTCCAACAAGACAATGACACCCAAGTACACAGCTTCAAAACAACTCTGTGACCATTCTTGACTGGCCCAGCCAGAGCCCTGATCTAAACCCAATTGAGCACCTCAGGAGAGACCTGAAAATGGCTGTTTTTCAACCTCATGGAACTCGAGAGTATCTGCAAGGAAGAATGGCAGAGGATCCCCAAATCCAGGTGTGAAAAACTTGTTGCATCATTCCCAAGAAGATTCATGGCTGTACTAGCTCAAAAGGGTGCTTCTACTCAATACTGAGCAAAGGATCTGAATACTTATGACCAAGTGATATTTCAGTTTTTCGTTTTTAATAAATTTGCAAAAATTTCTACATTTCTGTTTTTTTCAGTAAAGATGGGGTGCAGAGTGTACATTAATGAGAAAAAAATGAACTTTTTTTTGCATTTCCCAAATGGCTGCAATGAAACAAAGAGTGAAAAATTTAAAGGGGTCTAAATACTTTCCGAACCCACTGTATGTACAATACTAACACTTAACCAGGACGTGTTTATAGGGGTACAGGTGTGTACCCGTCTTTGTAACCCCTTACACCACCCTCTGTCTGTACCCTTCCTCCACACAGAGAAGAGGGGATTTGTAGTGTACCACAATACACTAACACTAAAACACTAACCAGACTTAACAAAGTAATACAAACAGGGGTAATAGAAAATACCAAACATACAAATACACACACATATAACAGAGGTATGCACCGGGGAGTGGAGAATGGGGTTAAACTAAAATAGGAGAAGAAAGGGTATTATCACACACTCAAAACCTAGTAACAGTCACAGATAAATCCACCAACTGTGTTGTGAATGGACTTGAAATGAGTTCTGAGCAGAGGCTCCCTCTGGTGGTTACAAGCGGTACTGGACTGTCCAGTGAAGATTGTGAGGATTGGGAATCAGGTGTTACTGACTGGTCTTATTTAAGGGAGTCGCCTTCCCATCAGGGTTGCCGGTGATCAATTGTTCTGGTCTCAATCCTTGATTCCTGTTTCCTTTGTAGCCTGCTGTGTCGTGTCTGCATCTCCTGCTAACAGATAAGACATTTTCTTCTTTTTGTTTTTGTGCTTGATTTTTGCATTTTGTCCTGCACTTCTGTGGGGGCCTTCAGGGTCCCCTCCGGGGGCTTTTGCCCTCTCAGTTTAGTTCAGCCACTGATGTTTTGTACATTTGCTTTTTCCAGTTTTTTCAGTGGCTGCTGTTTTGATTTTGTTACACCAGAGAACTAATTTAGGTGGTAGAGGTCGTGTGATCTCAGGTGTTTTTGAAATTAGTAAGTTGGTGCTTTTCAGGGTTTTTTGGGATTGCAGTAAGTGCCCTTCCTATCCTTTTCTATTTAGATCGTTTGGGCCCCAACGTTTGCTCTTACTATTTTCTGTCTGTGTCAGTATTTCTTCTTGTCTAACCGCCATTACATGTTTGGGGGCTTTCTATGTTCTTTGGGGATCTGCTCCGGGGCAGATAGCTTTCCTCTTTCTATCTTTAGGTATAGTTAGTTTCTCAGGCTGTGACGAGGCGTCTAGGACCAACGTAGGAACGCTCCACGGCTGCCTCTAGTTGTGGTGGTTAGTCAGGGTACTGCAATCTCATAGATTCCAACTGCTCTGGTGTATTGCCTTTTTTACCTGCACTCCTCAGTTACCAAATCATAACACAACTGCCTACTCAAATAACCACCAACTAAAACCTCCAAGCCATGCAGCAAAAGCTACTTCTGAAGATGTGTGTTACTCAGGACCCAGATTGTAAAGGAGATGGGAGTGGCTAACAGTGATCAGGTGAGAGCAAGAGCTTAGCTTCAAGAGCTCTCAACAGAGCAGATTAACCTCTGCACTGCCTAAAGAAATTTACGCCTTTTAATATCAAGGTGAAGTGCTTCTATTCAGTGCAGGAGTAGGAGGAATCAGACGCTGTAGTCTTCTGGCTCCTCTCTGTCGAGATATACCCATGACAGTGTAAAGGGACAGCCACGAGGCCGGTGTACTGGAAGCTATGTAATGTTTTACCTCTGTCATGTCTATTGCGTGAAGGTGTTCCCCTCCCGTGAGGGAGCGTATAGGGCAATTAGAGTCCGAGTCCGAGTCCAAAATCACATCAAACAGTTCTGCTTTATTTTCCTCCGGGCACAGCACATCCAGGACACCATAAGCATCTCTTACACGATACCAGCAATACATTCTTCACAAGGCTGCGTCTTGTCCGCTGCCACACCAGAATGGACCAATAAGTATTGATGGGACGAGGAGCCCGGTGAAAACGGCACTTCAACTGCTTCCCCTGAAGACACTTCAATCCAACATAAGAAAGACACGTTTACTAGGTCGTCCACCCCTTGCTGGTTAACCTGCCCTGATACTTCTGAAGGCCCACTCGCTTCTACGCTTCAGCACGACCTCTTCTGCTGAGCGTTCTCACAGTGACTACTCCACTGGACTTCTCTGCGTAAACCCACTCTCTCTGGGTCCACACCACCACAGTCTATTCTACTCCAGCTTCTTCAGGGGTTGCTGGTCCCCTATTCTTCCTACCCTATGCTTAGGGCCCAGGAACGTGGACGTCCTCACACTAGCAAGGTCCACCCCCGACAGTCCTCCGCTACAAGGAGGGCTTCCTGACAGATTCCCGCTTGGAGGCAATCCTTCCCTAGCAACAAGTCCCTAACTACAGTCCCTAACCGAATGGATGTGCTGACTGCCCCCATCTAGTGGCCAACCCTAATACTGCTCTGACGTACTTTTATAACTTCCTAACTAGATCCCTAACGTGCCCCAATTAGTGATCCCTTGCAGATAACAGTTACCCGACTATGTACACTATTCTCCAAGTGCCCTCCTCTAATGACCCCAAGGATGCACTGACTACCTGTCACTAAACCCCCACATACATATCTACATAGCAATATACAAAGCACACATATATTTATACATATTGACACAATTAAGGGATGAAACCCTAAAAGGTTAATACCCTAGACCTCCTTACAACAGTACCATCCCTTCTACGGGGGATGTCCAGAACCTAAGAACAAGGTTTATCACGGTGTGCTACATGAAAAGAGTGGATCAGCCTGGCCGCATGGACGTTAGATGCTGATACCCACATCCTCTCTTCAGGACCGTATCCCTTCCAGTGTACCACATACTGAAGCAAAAGGACGAACTAAGTGAAAATCAATGATCTTCGCTATCTGCAACTCTAAGTTTCCATCCACAGTGGCAGGGATGGCGGTAGTGGCAATTGCACAAAGGACGCAATGTATTTTTTGAGAAGAGATAGATGAAACAACGTTTGGATCCTAACGGTGGGCTGGAAAGCAAAGCAAAATGCTAAGAAATAGATAACGACCACAATCTTATAAGGACTGATGAACCTGGGACCCACTTTTCAAGAGAGAACCTTCAAATTAATGTTCCTTGGGAACAACCACACCAAGTTACCAACACACAGTACTGTACCCACCAAACGTCTCCAATCAGCCACACTTTTACATTTGGACCCCATCTTCCTCAAATCAATAACCCCTTGCCAATCAGACGCAATTGATGATGAAAATCGTTCTTCTTCAGGTATTCTAGAAGAACGACTCCTATTAAATGAGCTGCACTGAGGATGAAACCTGTACACCTCAAAAAATGGGGACTTACCAGTAGACTCATAACAATTATTTACTGTGATTTCAGCTAGAGGTAAGTAGGTAACTGTAGTGCAGCGGGGCTGGTGCAGTGTGACAAATAGGCAGTGACCACAAGAATGTTGAAAAAAAAACAAAGTCTCTTTAATATTTAGCATATTCACAAGCAGAAAACAAATAGGACTCCTCTGTATAGCAGCCAGGAAACAAGATAGTCCGTACCTGGGATCTGTTGCCGTGGGCGACTGCAATGCCGAGTACACTGAGGGGTGCCAGGCCTTTTGGCTATGCTTGACTCCATGTTGCTTCACACAGACTGAAGCTATGGCAGATCCTTCTACTCTGCACGCTTGCAAAACCATTAGCTTTTTCCAGTTTTTTCAGTGGCTGCTGTTTTGATTTTGTTACACCAGAGAACTAATTTAGGTGGTAGAGGTCGTGTGATCTCAGGTGTTTTTGAAATTAGTAGAGTTGGTGCTTTTCAGGGTTTTTTTGGGATTGCAGTAAGTGCCCTTCCTATCCTTTTCTATTTAGATAGTTTGGGCCCCAACGTTTGCTCTTACTATTTTCTGTCTGTGTCAGTATTTCTTCTTGTCTAACCGCCATTACATGTTTGGGGGCTTTCTATGTTCTTTGGGATCTGCTCCGGGGCAGATAGCTTTCCTCTTTCTATCTTTAGGTATAGTTAGTTTCTCAGGCTGTGACGAGGCGTCTAGGACCAACGTAGGAACGCTCCACGGCTGTCTCTAGTTGTGGTGGTTAGTCAGGGTACTGCAATCTCATAGATTCCAACTGCTCTGGTGTATTGCCTTTTTTACCTGCACTCCTCAGTTACCAAATCATAACAGTATCACCGGCCATAACTGAAAATTATATGGTACTCACAGAAGGGAAAAATATTGTGAAAAAAAAAAAAAAAAAGGTTGTCAGAGTTGTCAGAGATATTTTTCTGTTTGTTGCATTTTTTTTTTTTTCCCTCTGTATCTCTGGGTGCTGGGGAGGATTTTTTCTCTCAATGGAGTTTGCACAGTTGTCTGGCCGTGTGGATCAGCTTGCCACTGAGGTTCGGAGTATTGCTACCTATCTTGCTAGGTTGCCTGTTGTGGAACCTAGGATTCCCATGCCAGATTTGTTTTTGGGGGATCGAGCCAAGTTTCTGAATTTCAAAAATAATTGTAAATTGTTTTTTGCCTTAAAATCTAAGTCCTCAGGGAACGCAGCGCAGCAGGTTCAAATTGTCATCTCTCTCCTGCGTGGCGATCCTCAGGATTGGGCTTTTTCCCTGACACCTGGGGATCCTGTTTTGAGTGATGTTGATGCATTTTTTCAGGCCTTGGGGTTATTGTACGATGAGCCTAATGTCACTGTTCAAGCTGAAAAAGCCTTGTTGGCATTAAATCAGGGGCTTGATGACGCTGAGTTATACTGTCAGAGATTCCGCAGGTGGGCAGTCCTGACCAAATGGAATGACGACACTTTGGCAGCCCTTTTTCGGAAGGGTCTGTCAGATAATGTAAAGGATGTTATGGTGGGATTCCTGTCCCCTCTGGTCTCAGTGATTCTATGTCATTAGCGATTCAAATTGACAGACGTTTGCGTGAGCGGAGAAGTATGCGTGGAATAGTGTTGCCTTGTGAACCTGCTTCTGAACCCATGCAGTGTGATAGAGTGGTTTCTGGGGCACAGCGTCATGAGTTTCGAAAGCGCAATGGGTTATGTTTCTACTGTGGTGATGCCTCTCATGCTATTTCAGTCTGCCCTAAGCGGGGAAGACATTTTGCACGCTCAGTTGTCTTGGGTCGTGTTCAGACTAAGTTTTTATTAACTGTTACTCTGATATGCTCTCTGTCCTCATTTTCTGCTCAGGCTTTCGTTGATTCGGGAGCAGCTATTAACCTGATGGATTTTGATTTTGCTAAACGTTGTGGGTTTCCCTTGATACCCCTACAGAAGTCTATTCCCCTACTGGGGATCGATTCTACCCCTTTGGCTGAGAATAAACCTCAGTTCTCTACTCAGGTGATAATGAGGGTTGAACCTGATCATCAGGAGAGCTGCAAATTTTTGGTTCTGTATAATCTGCATGACATTATCGTGCTGGGTTTCCCTTGGTTACAGTCTCATAATCCTGTTTTGGATTGGAAATCTGTGTCTGTAACCAGTTGGGGCTGCCAATGTGTTAATACCAACACTCCTGTTTTTTCTGCCTCCCCCCAGACTCAGGATGTTCCTGACTGTTTGATTGATTTTTCTGATGTGTTTAGCGAAAGTAAATCTGCATCCTTGCCTCCCCATAGGAGCTATGACTGCGCTATTGAATTAGTGCCTGGTAGTAAATTCCCTAAAGGTCGCCTTTTTAACTTGTCTGTACCTGAACATGACGCTATGCGGTCTTATATCAAGGAGTCATTGGAGAAGGGTCATATCAGACCATCCTCTTCACCCTTAGGTGCCGGTTTTTTCTTTGTGGCCAAAAAGGATGGTTCATTAAGGCCGTGTATTGATTATCGTCTTTTGAACAATATTACTGTGAAATATCAATATCCGTTACCCTTGATTTCTGACCTGTTTTCCAGGGTGAAAAACGCTACTTGGTTTACCAAGCTTGACCTCAGGGGGGCATATAACCTTATTCGCATTAAGCACGGGGATGAATGGAAGACGGCATTTAACACCCCTGAGGGGCATTTTGAGTACCTTGTGATGCCCTTTGGGCTCACTAATGCTCCTTCTGTCTTCCAGTCCTTCATGAATGACATTTTCAGGGATTTTGTGGATAAATTTCTGATTGTTTATTTGGATGATATCTTGATTTTTTCTAATGACTGGGACTCTCATGTGAAACATGTTCGAACTGTATTCCAGATTTTGAGAGAGAATGCTCTGTATGTGAAGGGATCAAAGTGTCTTTTTGGCGTACAGAGGATCTCATTTTTGGGATTCATTTTGTCCCCATCTGTTATTGAAATGGACCCGGTCAAGGTTCAGGCCATCTGTGATTGGGTCCAACCTACTTCATTAAAGGCTCTTCAAAGATTTTTGGGTTTTGCCAATTTTTATCGTAAATTTATTGGTAATTTCTCGGTTATTGTTAAACCATTAACTGATTTGACCAAAAAGGGTTCTGATGTGGTGAATTGGCCTCCTGAGGCAGTCTCTGCATTTCAGGAACTTAAGCAGAGATTCACTTCTGCTCCTGTTCTACGGCAGCCTGATGTTTCTCTGCCATTTCAGGTGGAGGTTGATGCCTCTGAAATTGGGGCAGGTGCCGTTTTGTCCCAAAGAGATCCAGAGACCTCTAAAAGTAACCCTTGTGCCTTTTTCTCTCGAAAATTTTCTCCTACTGAACGTAATTATGACGTGGGTAATCGGGAGTTATTGGCCATGAAGTGGGCTTTTGAAGAGTGGAGACATTGGCTGGAGGGAGCCAAACATCAGGTGGTGGTCCTTACGGACCATAATAATCTGGTTTATCTGGAATCTGCCAAGCGACTTAATCCTAGACAGGCCAGGTGGGCCTTGTTTTTCACACGTTTTAATTTTGTGGTTTCCTTTCTTCCTGGCACTAAGAATGTTAAGGCGGATGCCCTCTCGAGGAGTTTCCTTGCGGACTCTCCTGAGGTATCTGATCCTTCTGTTATTTTGAAAGAAGGTGTAGTTCTTTCCGACATCTCGCCCAATTTGAGACTGGCTCTGGAGGGGTGTCAGGAGGATAGGCCCGAGCGCTGTCCTGTTGGGAAATTGTTTGTCCCGGACCAGTGGAAAAAGAGTGTGATGTCTGAGATTCATTGTTCCGCGTTGGCCGGTCATCCCGGAATTTTTGGTACCAGAGAATTGGTTAGTCGGTCCTTTTGGTGGCCTACCTTGTCTCGTGATGTCAGGGAATTTGTGCAGTCCTGAGGGACTTGCTCTCGCTCCAAGCCTTGCTCTCGCTCTAGTGGTTTGTTGATGCCATTGCCTGTGCCCAAGAGACCATGGACCCATATCTCTATGGATTTCATTTCCGACCTCCCTGTTTCTCAGAGAATGACCGTCATCTGGGTGATTTGTGATAGGTTTTCCAAGATGATACATCTTGTGCCATTACCTAAGTTGCCTTCCTCCTCTGAATTGGTGCCTTTGTTCCTTCAGCACGTGGTTAGTTTACACGGCATTCCTGAGAACATTGTGTCTGACAGAGGAGTCCAGTTTGTTTCCAGATTTTGGAGGACCTTTTGTTCTAAGCTTGGTGTTCAGTTGTCTTTCTCCTTGGCGTTTCATCCTCAGACCAATGGTCAAACTGAGAGAACAAACCAGACATTGGAGACTTATCTAAGATGCTTTGTGTCTGCTGATCAGGATGACTGGGTCTCTTTTTTGCCTTTGGCTGAGTTTGCTCTTAATAATAGGGCTAGCTCTGCCACTTTGATGTCTCCATTTTTCTGTAATTCTGGGTTTCACCATCGATTTTCTTCAGGACAGACGGAGGCTTCTGCCTGTCCAGGTGTTGACTCTGTTGTGGAGCGTATGCAACAGATTTGGGACCAGGTAGTGGAGAGGTTGTCCCTCTCTCAGGAGAGGGCCCAGCGGTTTGCTAACCGGCATAGGACTGATGGTCCTCAGTTTAAAGTGGGGGACTTGGTCTGGTTGTCCTCAAAAAATATTCCTATGAGAGTGGCATCTCCTAAATTTAAGCCTAGGTTCATTGGACCTTATAAGATCATGGAGATTCTTAATCCTGTTTCTTTTCGTTTGCTTCTTCCAGGGACATTTAAGATCCATAACGTGTTCCACAAGTCCTTGTTGAAGAGGTTTGTTGAGCCAGTGGTTCCTACTGCTTTGCCTCCTGACCCTGTTCTGGTTGAGGGCAATATGGAGTTTGTGGTTGAGAAAATATTGAATTCTCGTTTTTCTAGACGGAAACTCCAGTATTTGGTTAAGTGGAGAGGTTATGGTCAGGAAGACAATTCTTGGGTGTTTGCTTCGGACATCCATGCTAGGAGACTCATCCGTGCGTATCATAGAACTCATCCTGACCGACCTGGTTGCTCAAGTGAGGGTTCGGTGACCCCTCCTCAAGGGGGGTACTGTTGTGAATGGACTTGAAATGAGTTCTGAGCAGAGGCTCCCTCTGGTGGTTACAAGCGGTACTGGACTGTCCAGTGAAGATTGTGAGGATTGGGAATCAGGTGTTACTGACTGGTCTTATTTAAGGGAGTCGCCTTCCCATCAGGGTTGCCGGTGATCAATTGTTCTGGTCTCAATCCTTGATTCCTGTTTCCTTTGTAGCCTGCTGTGTCGTGTCTGCATCTCCTGCTAACAGATAAGACATTTTCTTCTTTTTGTTTTTGTGCTTGATTTTTGCATTTTGTCCTGCACTTCTGTGGGGGCCTTCAGGGTCCCCTCCGGGGGCTTTTGCCCTCTCAGTTTAGTTCAGCCACTGATGTTTTGTACATTTGCTTTTTCCAGTTTTTTCAGTGGCTGCTGTTTTGATTTTGTTACACCAGAGAACTAATTTAGGTGGTAGAGGTCGTGTGATCTCAGGTGTTTTTGAAATTAGTAGAGTTGGTGCTTTTCAGGGTTTTTTGGGATTGCAGTAAGTGCCCTTCCTATCCTTTTCTATTTAGATCGTTTGGGCCCCAACGTTTGCTCTTACTATTTTCTGTCTGTGTCAGTATTTCTTCTTGTCTAACCGCCATTACATGTTTGGGGGCTTTCTATGTTCTTTGGGGATCTGCTCCGGGGCAGATAGCTTTCCTCTTTTTATCTTTAGGTATAGTTAGTTTCTCAGGCTGTGACGAGGCGTCTAGGACCAACGTAGGAACGCTCCACGGCTGTCTCTAGTTGTGGTGGTTAGTCAGGGTACTGCAATCTCATAGATTCCAACTGCTCTGGTGTATTGCCTTTTTTACCTGCACTCCTCAGTTACCAAATCATAACACAACTGCCTACTCAAATAACCACCAACTAAAACCTCCAAGCCATGCAGCAAAAGCTACTTCTGAAGATGTGTGTTACTCAGGACCCAGATTGTAAAGGAGATGGGAGTGGCAAACAGTGATCAGGTGAAAGCAAGAGCTTAGCTTCAAGAGCTCTCAACAGAGCAGATTAACCTCTGCACTGCCGAAAGAAATTTACGCCTTTTAATATCAAGGTGAAGTGCTTCTATTCAGTGCAGGAGTAGGAGGAATCAGACGCTGTAGTCTTCTGGCTCCTCTCTGTCGAGATATACCCATGACAGTGTAAAGGGACAGCCACGAGGCCGGTGTACTGGAAGCTATGTAAGTTTTTACCTCTGTCATGTCTATTGCGTGAAGGTGTTCCCCTCCCGTGAGGGAGCGTATAGGGCAATTAGAGTCCGAGTCCAAAATCACATCAAACAGTTCTGCTTTATTTTCCTCCGGGCACAGCACATCCAGGACACCATAAGCATCTCTTACACGATACCAGCAATACATTCTTCACAAGGCTGCGTCTTGTCCGCTGCCACACCAGAATGGACCAATAAGTATTGATGGGACGAGGAGCCCGGTGAAAACGGCACTTCAACTGCTTCCCCTGAAGACACTTCAATCCAACATAAGAAAGACACGTTTACTAGGTCGTCCACCCCTTGCTGGTTAACCTGCCCTGATACTTCTGAAGGCCCACTCGCTTCTACGCTTCAGCACGACCTCTTCTGCTGAGCGTTCTCACAGTGACTACTCCACTGGACTTCTCTGCGTAAACCCACTCTCTCTGGGTCCACACCACCACAGTCTATTCTACTCCAGCTTCTTCAGGGGTTGCTGGTCCCCTATTCTTCCTACCCTATGCTTAGGGCCCAGGAACGTGGACGTCCTCACACTAGCAAGGTCCACCCCCGACAGTCCTCCGCTACAAGGAGGGCTTCCTGACAGATTCCCGCTTGGAGGCAATCCTTCCCTAGCAACAAGTCCCTAACTACAGTCCCTAACCGAATGGATGTGCTGACTGCCCCCATCTAGTGGCCAACCCTAATACTGCTCTGACGTACTTTTATAACTTCCTAACTAGATCCCTAACGTGCCCCAATTAGTGATCCCTTGCAGATAACAGTTACCCGACTATGTACACTATTCTCCAAGTGCCCTCCTCTAATGACCCCAAGGATGCACTGACTACCTGTCACTAAACCCCCACATACATATCTACATAGCAATATACAAAGCACACATATATTTATACATATTGACACAATTAAGGGGATGAAACCCTAAAAGGTTAATACCCTAGACCTCCTTACAACAGTACCATCCCTTCTACGGGGGATGTCCAGAACCTAAGAACAAGGTTTATCACGGTGTGCTACATGAAAAGAGTGGATCAGCCTGGCCGCATGGACGTTAGATGCTGATACCCACATCCTCTCTTCAGGACCGTATCCCTTCCAGTGTACCACATACTGAAGCAAAAGGACGAACTAAGTGAAAATCAATGATCTTCGCTATCTGCAACTCTAAGTTTCCATCCACAGTGGCAGGGATGGCGGTAGTGGCAATTGCACAAAGGACGCAATGTATTTTTTGAGAAGAGATAGATGAAACAACGTTTGGATCCTAACGGTGGGCTGGAAAGCAAAGCAAAATGCTAAGAAATAGATAACGACCACAATCTTATAAGGACTGATGAACCTGGGACCCACTTTTCAAGAGAGAACCTTCAAATTAATGTTCCTTGGGAACAACCACACCAAGTTACCAACACACAGTACTGTACCCACCAAACGTCTCCAATCAGCCACACTTTTACATTTGGACCCCATCTTCCTCAAATCAATAACCCCTTGCCAATCAGACGCAATTGATGATGAAAATCGTTCTTCTTCAGGTATTCTAGAAGAACGACTCCTATTAAATGAGCTGCACTGAGGATGAAACCTGTACACCTCAAAAAATGGGGACTTACCAGTAGACTCATAACAATTATTTACTGTGATTTCAGCTAGAGGTAAGTAGGTAACTGTAGTGCAGCGGGGCTGGTGCAGTGTGACAAATAGGCAGTGACCACAAGAATGTTGAAAAAAAAACAAAGTCTCTTTAATATTTAGCATATTCACAAGCAGAAAACAAATAGGACTCCTCTGTATAGCAGCCAGGAAACAAGATAGTCCGTACCTGGGATCTGTTGCCGTGGGCGACTGCAATGCCGAGTACACTGAGGGGTGCCAGGCCTTTTGGCTATGCTTGACTCCATGTTGCTTCACACAGGCTGAAGCTATGGCAGATCCTTCTACTCTGCACGCTTGCAAAACCAAACTAACACAACCAACCCTCTGCTGCAGGGGTTTTTACAAGGAACCTGTGTCCTTAGCCCACATGGAAAACCCATCCAGGAAGGAAATGGACCGCCCCACTACCATCCTGTAGTCCATTTAAAAAATAAAAGCCTATGGCAGGTTTTCCTAAATCTGCCTTGAACAAATAGCTTGCCCAAGACCAACACTTACTTTTATTTTGCATTGCAATCACAGTTAAGCCTAAGACTGCAATGCACTCCTGCGGCCTCAATATGCTACTGTGTACATCGGGGGGGACACATAGTGACCCTCGCATATGACACTGGTCACTGCCTCACATACCCCCTCCATTCAAACTTGTGCGATTGAACATTTGTCACCATACAGAGGGCCTGTGACATGGCATTTCCCTGTGACTTCCCCGCCCAATGTTCCACTGAGAAACTAACATTTTGCAGGGACAGGAACCATCGCGCATTCCTCTCCTTTTCGTTTCTCATCCAGACAAGGGATGACTGGTCTGTTACTAAACTAAACTGATGCCCGATCAAATAGTAGTGTAGGGGCTCCAAAGCCCACTTAATCGCCAAACACTCCTTCACTACGCTATAATTTTTCTCTGCTGGGGTCAGTTTTCTGCTCAAGTAGGTGACTGGATGCTCATCTCTGTTCACCCCTTCCGACAGCACCGCTCCTAGGCCTACCTCTGATGCATCTGTCTGCACAATAAATTACTCCTTGAAGTTGGGGCTGATGAGGACCGGCTGTCCACACAACGCCGATTTCAGGGGCTGGAATGCTTACTCCCCTTGAGGATTCCACCAGATGATCACCGACTTCTTACTTTTTAGCACGTCAGTTAGGGGTGTTGATTTCCCCACAAAATTGGGTATAAACTGGCGGTAGTACCCAATGATGCTGAGGAACGCCCTCACCTGTTTGGTACTTAATGCCTTGGGCCAGTTTTGGATGGCCTCAATCTCTTTTACTTGGAGTTTAATAACCCCGCGGCCAATCACGTAACCTAAGTGCCGGGCTTCTGTGAGTCCTATTGTGCATTTATTTGGGTTCACTGTTAACCCTGCTATCCTGAGAGACTCCAGCACTTCTTGTACCCGGGACCAGTGAGTATTCCAATCTGCACTATAGATGACTATGTCGTCTAAATAGGCCGACTCGTATTTCCAATGAGGCTCTAATACAATGTCCATCAGCCTCTAGAATGTGGCCGGAGCCCCATGTAACCCAAAAGGCAAGACAACATATTGATAAAGACCCTCTGGAGTTATAAAAGCGTTTTTTTTTTTTCGCCGATGCTGTAACGGGACTTGCCAGTAACTTTTGAAGAGATCGAGCGTGGGGAAATACTGGACCTCCTCCAGTCTCTCAATTAGCTCGTCCACCTGGGTCATTGGATAGATGTCAAGATTCTTGAAAACCCGGTCAGCAGGGCGCAAAAGACAGGAATCTTCCTAGTAAATGACAATCTTCATTTATTAAAAATTAAAATATGGTAAAACAATGAATCCACTTAGTGTCTTTTGCGCCCTGCTGACCGGGTTTTCAAGAATCTTGCTCAACAGCAATCCTACTCAAGGTATCCGGCTGGAGCAGCATTAGATCTCTGAATTGCATACAACACTTACGCCTGTCTGGCGCTCCTACAGACTGTCTATCCCACACCTCTCATTGGATAGAGGTCAAGCTTTGATACATCATTCAATTTCCTGAAGTCATTACAAAAGCGTAATGACACGTCTGGCTTTGGAATCAGCACAATGGGACTAGACCACTCACTCTGGGATTCCTCGATGACTCCTAACTGGAGCATTTGCTTTATTCTGCTGCGATGGCTTGCTGCCGGGCCTCTGGCACTCGGTACGGTTTCATCCGTACCATTACCTGAGGCTCAGTGACAATTTCATGCTGTATCATCGAGGTCCAGAGTGCCCGAGTCCCCTTGCCCCACCCAACGCTGTATGGCTGCTGGCAGAGCCCTCACCAGCCGGTCGACCACCGCCCTCTCTACTATCTGGAATGCAGTTAAGGCCTCAGGCTGGAGCAATTTTTTACCAGCTGCAGCAACTCATATGACTGAGACCAATTGCGCGCAGCCTAAACCAGAGGGTGCTGTTACGGGGAAAAAAGGGTTGCACTTACTGTGTGACACCTCGGTGCAGAATTGCAGGCCGCCACCAGGGGGCGGCAGAGTGGTCAAACAGGCCGATGTCAGCAACAAACAGGAAGACGAAGTACCAGAGGTCACAGCAATGCACGAGGTCAGAGACAAGCCAAAAGTGAAAGCCAGACGGGGAGCGCGGTATCCAAAACGTGAGACGGAAAGAGGAGTCGAGGTACAATCCAGTGGGTCAAAAGCCAGTCAGGGAACGTAGTACCAGACACAGAAAACAGGAGGCGGGTTTCAGAGTTCAAGCCGAGTCATACACAGTAGAGAAATAACCAAACGTATACAAAGTCAGGGATAGGGAACGGGTGAGACACAAACACAGGAAGTCAGAGGCAGAAGGATCACTAGGGTGTATGGGTTAGCTGCTCAAGCCAAGGACCAGAACTATCACTGACAAAGGCTACCAAAAATAGCACCAGTAAATAGCCTCCCAAGAACCAAAGAGAGGCAAGAAAAGTTAACCCCTCCATGACCAGGCCGGGGAAAGAAAAGCAAGAAGCAAACCCCGACCTGGATCATGACAGTACCCTCCTCTCAAAGGGGGGCCATCGGACCCACAGGCTTCTCAGGACACCGAGCATGAAAGGCCCAGACCAACCGATCTGCATGGACCAATCGCGCCGGGACCCAGGACTGGTCCTCCGGACCGTAGCCCCTCCAATGGACCAGATACAGGAGTGAGCGATGGAACATGCGTGAGACTACAATCTGTTCTACCTCATAC
The DNA here is from genome assembly GCA_033576555.1 of Oophaga sylvatica. NCBI lineage: Eukaryota > Metazoa > Chordata > Amphibia > Anura > Dendrobatidae > Oophaga > Oophaga sylvatica. Next base: position 31,543 of record JARQOD010004246.1, on the reverse strand, counting down.
TCATTCTGGTCATCCACTGAAATAGGTGGCAGAGAAAAAGGAGATTCCCCAGAGGAAGACCCCAACGGTTTCAAAAGAGCTTTATGGAACACGTTGGGAATCCCTAAAGACGGGGAAGGCGAAAATGGAAGGCCACCAGATTGACCACCTCCACAATCTCATAAGGGCTAATGAACTTGGGCCCCAACTTAGCAGAAGGAACTTTAAGCTTAATATTCCTGGTGGACAACCATACCTTATGCCCAACCCGGAATACTGGCCCCACAGATCGTCTTTTGTCAGCAAAGAATTTATACCTCCCCTGAGCCTCCCCAATATTCCTCTGAACCTCCTGCTACACCTCCCCCAAACATTGCAACCCCTAGATCAGCCCCAGTGCACCCGACGACAGAAGAAAGGTGATCTGATTAATGCGATTAATAAAGGCAAATTCAGCCACAGGCAAAGAGGAACAGCAATTGTCCTGCCAAGTTGTGGTCAGACAGTGCAAGATTTGTTCCAAGGTCTGACTAGTTCTTTCTGTCTGACCATTAGTCTCAGGATGATAGGCTGAAGAAAAGGTCAAACCAATACCCAACCCTTTACAAAAGGCCCTACAAAACTTGGACACGAACTGCACTCCCCTGTCTGAAACCACACTCACAGGCACACCATGCAGCCGTACCACATTATCAACAAACAATTTAGCTAACGTCTCTGCATTAGGCAGACCTGTTAAAGGTACAAAATGCGCCTGCTTACTAAATCTGTCCACCACCACCCAAATGACCGTTTTGCCACAAGAAGGAGGAAGATCGGTGATAAATCCATGGACAGATGAGTACATGGTCTATCAGGAATTGGCAAAGTCACCAATTCCCCGGCCGGCTGGATATGGGAGCTCTTGGTACGAGCATATACAGTACAGACCAAAAGTTTGGACACACCTTCTCATTTAAAGATTTTTCTGTATTTTCATGACTATGAAAATTGTAAATTCACACTGAAGGCATCAAAACTATGAATTAACACATGTGGAATTATATACTTAACAAAAAAGTGTGTAACAACTGAAATTATGTCTTATATTCTAGGTTCTTCAAAGTAGCCACCTTTTGCTTTGATGACTGCTTTGCACACTCTTGGCATTCTCTTGATGAGCTTCAAGAGGTAGTCACCGGAAATGGTCTTCCAACAATCTTGAAGGAGTTCCCAGAGATGCTTAGCACTTGTTGGCCCTTTTGCCTTCACCCTGCAGTCCAGCTCACCCCAAACCATCTCGATTGAGTTCAGGTCTGGTGACTGTGGAGGCCAGGTCATCTGGCGTAGCACCCCATCACTCTCCTTCTTGGTCAAATAGCCCTTACACAGCCTGGAGGTATGTTTGGGGTCATTGTCCTGTTGAAAAATAAATGCTGGCCCAACTAAAACTGGCAAACCGGATGGAATAGCATGCCGCTGCAAGATGCTGTGGTAGCCATGCTGGTTTAATTTAACCACATCCGAAGCCAACGAGGACCACCAAAACAATCTAGAGACAGCTTTACGGGTAGCAGAGATTCCCAGATGTCCACTCAGGGCTGAATCATGAAACTCCCAAAGTATATTGACATAAAATTGAATGGACACAAAAAGTTTATTAACCGGCAATGATGGCGGGGCAACGGACTGAGCCTCACGGACCTCTCGCTCCAACACTGAGGATACCCCAGCCACAACCACACCATGCTGAAGAATGGAAGAAGGAGGTTCAGGATGTGGTATCAGGTCCAGACTATGGGATAAGGCATCGGCCTTGACATTTTTAGAACCGCACCGAAAGGTAATAGAGAATTGAAACCGTGAGAAAACAAGTGACCATCTTGCCTGTTTCAGAGTCAACCTCTTGGCAGACTCAATGTAAGCCAGATTCTTATGATCTGTAATCACAGTTATTCGATGGACCGCCCCCTACAAAAAATGCCTCCATTCTTCAAATGCCAGTTTAATGGCTAATAACGCTCTATTACCTACATCATAATTCTTTTCCGCAGAAGAGAATTTCTTTGAGAAGAAGGCACAAGGTCTTAAATTGGTTAAAGTGGCAGGTCCCTGGGATAATACCACCCCCACTCCCACCTCCGAGGTGTCCACCTCTACAGTAACCGGTTCAGATGGATCCGGTTGAATCATTACAGGGGATACTCGGTCCGGGTCGGATAGTTCCTTGAGGGGAAAGTCATGGCAGCAATGAAAGCAATGAACCGGTCTGTGGCCCTGGGTGTGCAATAAAAATCAGGGGCAAAGTTTATAGGGGATAGTCTTTAAGGGAGTTATGTCGTGAAGCCACCCGTGTGGCTCAGCAATAAAAGAAAAATGGCTGACGCTGCGATTCAGATCCACTGGGGCGGTTGGTGATGCAGCAGAGTTGTTACAGCTCTCCACGGGTAGAGCTAAGCCTCCGGGTAGTTATAGGGTTAATGATGATGGTAACTGTTGTAATGCAGGGTAGGTGATGCAGTAAATTACTCTGAGGACACAGCAGGGTACGAGAAATAACTGGAAGACACAAGGGCTGTAGTTTCCTTTACCTTTACTTGATGGTTCAAGGTGCAGACCGGGGCACTGATAACACATGGTAATGGAGTTCCCGGCAGCCTGGAAGCAATTTAGGATCCACTCAGTCAGGTGAGTTTGGAGGCCTTCCTATTGTACTGTCCTCTTAGGTCCTACGCTTGGGCCTCTTTTCTGTCTCGTCCTTAAGTCCCTGCCCGTATGGCAGGCAGCTCGAGCCTATCAACAGTATCGCTCCTCGTGGCAGCGCCAGGCTCTCATATGCTGCTGTGCTGCTGGGTATTAGATGGGGCCAGGAGTTCTGCAGTCCCCTCCCCTCCAGATTTAGCTGCTGGGACTTCAGTACCCGTGCAACCACGGACTCCAGTTCCGGTTTCTAGCGCTTAACTCTGGGGTGAGCTTGGTTACAGCTCCCCTTCCCAAGTTCTCCTACACTTTACTCCTCTTTTCTCAGACTCGACAGACTCTCACCCCTCTTCCAGGTCAGAACTTGTAGGGAGGCTCCCCTGAAACCGGGTGTTAGAGCTCCCCTTCTGGTCTGGAGTCAGGAAAAGTGCTGGATGCAGGTGTTACCTGGTAAGGGGACCACTCCTTGCTTCCAGGCATGACATCACCCCCTGTGAGGGAGGCAATGCCACTGTGGCATCTGGACTCCTGGGGTGCCACAGACATGAAACACTTCTTTAAAGCTGAAAATACCGCTGCAGCTGGAGCAGGTCAATTCTTGATATCAGACCCCTTTTGGGTTAAATCAGTGAGAGGCTTAACAATTTGAGAAAACCCCCTTATATATTTCCTATAATAATTAGCAAACTCCAAGAAACGCTGAAGACCTTTCAGATCCCTGGCTTGAACCCAGTCTACAAGAGCCTGAACCTTTCTTGGGTCCATACAAAATCCCTCAGCCGACAAGACGAACCCAAGAAAGGACAAATCCTGGACTGAAAACAAACATTTCTCCTGTTTAGCAAAGAGAAAAGAGTTTTCCCAAAGTCTCTGGAGAACTGCACGCAGATGACCTATATGAGCCTGCTTCTCCACAGAGTACACCAGAATATCATCTAGATATACTACCATAAAGTGCCCAATAAAGTCAGAAAAGACATGATTAATAAAATTTTGGAAACCAGCCAGCGCATTAGTCAACCCAAAAGGCATAACCAAATTTTCGAACAGCCCCTCAGAGGTGAGAAACGCAGTTTTCTACTCATCCCCCTCCCGTGTATGGATGAGATTGTATGCCCTCCGAAGATCCAATTTAGAAAACCACTTAGCCACAGACAGTTGGTTGTATAAAACAGGGATAAGTGGGAGGAGGTAAGTATTTCTCACAGTGATCTTATTCAACTCTCGGAAATCGAGGCATGGGCGCAAACCACCATCTTTCTTTTTCACGAAAAAGAACACAGCCGCCACAGGGGACATGAAAGGGCAAATGTGCCCTTTGCGAAGACTCTCAGAGATGTATTCCTTGATGGCCGTTCGCTCAGGACCAGATAAATTATACAAATGGGCATTGGGCAATCTAGTATCATAAACAAGATCAATGGTACAATTAAATGGGCAGTTTGGTGATAAAACTTCAGCCTCTTTTTCGGAGAACACATCCGCAAAGTCCTTCAGGTGCTCCGGAATACCCTCCAGACTGACGGATGACATAGAAATAGTAGTAAGACAACCTTCAGAACAATTAGGTCCCCACTTCATAATATCCCCAGACCCCCAGTCAATAACCGGGTTATGAAGTTGCAACCAAGGAAACCCCAACACCATGCCAGCAGTGAGGTCAGTGATAATGTAATGCAACTGCTGAGAAGTTGCGCGCAGCCTCCACCAGGGGGTGCTGTTACGGGGAAAAAAGGGTTTCACTTACTGTGTGGCACCTCGGTGCAGAAGTGCAGGCCACCATCAGGGGACGGCAGAGTGGTCAAACAGGCCGATGTCAGCAACAAACAGGAGCTAGACGGGAGCACGGTATCCAAAACGTGAGGTGGAAAGAGTAGTCAAGGTACAAGCCAGTGGGTCAAAAGCCGGTCAGGGAACGTAGTACCAGACACAGAAAACAGGAGGCGGGGTTCAGAGTTCAAGCCGAGTCATACACAGTAGAGAAATAACCAAACGTACACAAAGTCAGGAATAGGAACGGGTCAGACACAAACATGGGAAGTCAGATGCAGAAGGATCACTAGGGTATATGGGTCAACTGCTCAAGCCAAGGACCAGAACTATCACTGACAAAAGCTACCAAAAATAGCACTAGTAAATAGCCACCCAAGAACCAAAGAGAGGCAGGAAAAGTTAACCCCTCCATGACCAGGCCATGGGAAAGAAAAGCAAGAAGCAAACCCCGACCAGGATCATGACACCAAGATTCTCCCTTTGCACCGAACAGACTGCTTTCTGGAACGAGTTGCCGCACCCAACTGCATGGGTTCCTCAGATGACTCAGACCAGATTTTCCTTGGTCCCGGACCTCCCTCACATTGGAGTGTCTCCCTATGTCTCTGGCAAAGACGTCGGTCCACCTGGGTAGCCAGAGACATGGCCGCCTCAAGGGAAAGTGGAGTCTCATACAGAGTTAAGGCATCCTTCACCCTTATTCATATTCCTTCACAAACTGGCTATGGAGTGCGGGTCATTCCACTTAGTGTCAGAGGACCACCTCTGAAATTTGGAGCAATACTCCTCCGCCAGCCGGTCTCCCTGCTGACGTAGTGTGGACTTAGCCAGGGAGATACGGTTGGGGGTCCTCGTATAGATTACCTAGGGCAGGAAAAAATTCCTCCATCGTCTGGAACAACTGGGAGTCAGAAGGGAGAGAAAATGCCCACGCTTGGGTGTCACCCTGAGGGAGCGAGATTATCCCCACCTGCTGCTACTCTGAGGAACAAGGACATAACCTGAAGTATAGTTTACAGGCCTCCCTGAAAGCAACAAACTTGTCATGCCTCCCCCAGAGAACCTGTCATGCAAAGCGATCTTGGGCTCCACTAAGGGTTGCCTGGGAGTCAGGGTCCCCAAACCTGATGCGTTAGTCCGCTGCAAAACAACAGTGGGTAGATCTGAGCTGCTGCAGTTGCACTATCAGAGTTGTGATAGGATCCATAATGAAAAAAAAAAGTCACGACTCTGTTGTCGGGTATCCCGGGAACAGTGGCCTAGGGGGTGCCCTAGCTAGCTCTGCTACCCCGATTACTTCTGATGTTGAAGACGCTGGTGCCACTTACTTTGCCTTAACTCCTGAATCTGCCCTCCGTCTGCACCCTTCCCCCACCCAGGGAAGAGGGGAGTTGTAGGAAGGTGATACGAAAAGTGGTAACGGAAAATACCAAATATACACACGCATATAACAGAGGTATGCACCGGGGAGTGAAGGATGGGGTTAAACCAAAGTAGGAGAAGAAAGGGAATTATCACAGACTCAAAACCTAGCAACAGTCACAGATAAATCCCCCGACCGTCTACTCAAATAACCACTAACAACAACCTCCAAGCCATGCAGCAAAAGCTAACTCTGACGACGTGTGTTAGTCAGGACCCAGATTATAAAGGAGATGGGAGAGGCTAACAGTGCTCAGCTGAGAGCTTTAGCTCAAAGAGTTCTTAACAAAGCAGATTAACCCTTGCACTGCCCAAATAAATTTTTACAGTTTAATATGAAGGTAAAGTGCGCTGGCAGGAGTAGGAAGAATCAGATGCTGTAGTCTTCTGGCTCCTCTCTGTCGCAGTAAACCTGTGACGATGGGAACTGAGAGGACATCATACTGAGTGAGGTCATCATTCTGTGTGAGGGGGGCTGTATGGGCCATCATATTGTGTAGAGAAACTGTAGGGCCATAATAATGCGAATAGCGTGCTCTGAGGGCATAATAATATGTAGGAGTCTATAGGGGAATGCTACATGTGGGAGAATGGTAGGAACTGTGAGGAGATGGTCACTTACTAAAAACTATAATATGAATGGACGTAGAGTGGAGTCCACAGTTCTATGAGATGGAGACTTTTTCCAGCACGGAGCACTGGTTGTGTCGACATTGTTGAGTTTTATTAGATGTTTTCTTGCTGTGTTTTATTTGTGATTTTCTTGCTCGTCAGTTCATCGTCAGGAATCATTGTTTCCATTCAGTGACAGCAAGCAGAGTAAGACGAGCAGACTGGATGTTATGTAAACCTAAGGCCAGACAGGAGATTGCTAAAGGTACATGTAAAGCAATCATTCTATCAATCCATTGTTCTACCTCTACAAGAGGAAAATAAGCCAGGTTTGAATACACTAGGACCTATGGCTCTCCATCAGCACGTGCTCAATTAAGAGAAGCAAACAGGCCAACAATCAAATCTCCTCATGCTCGTTTTAAATCGTTGGTGTCATCATTGCCGTTATCAACATCCACTATAACTGCATGTTGTAATCTGAGTACTCCGACTTCTCCTTTCCACTGCTATATAGCCACCCCCCTGATTATGTGCCTCGGAAACAGGCATCCGCTTGTGTGCCAACTAAAATTCCACCTGGTCAAAATGCTGGTACTGCAATCGCTATGAAATAGACTCTCTTCTGAGAAATGATGGTGTGCACTTAGCCTCGCTAGATGATATCCAGCCACCATTATTTCTCCCATCAAGGGGTGCCCACTTTGTACTCTCGTGCAGAAGAACCTGAGTGAAAATTGGTTGCTTTCCCAAATTGTCTTTGTCCTACCAAAACGTATTGTATTTTGGAAACCTGAAACAGCAACTATGTATATGGTCAATACATGTGTTTCATGGTCTACAGGGTAAAAGTTTAAAGAGGCAGTGATACACCATCGCAACCAGGACAGGTGTTCTGTAGTGTCGGTAACTTTGAGATCCACCATTGGCAGCTGATGAAGGACGTGACTGCTGAAACACTTCAAAAGGTACTGTCACACTAAACGAGATCGCTAACGAGATCGCTAATGTGTCTCCCATTTATGATGCAGTAGCGATCTCGTTAGCGACGCAGCTGTGTGTGACATGTAGCAGCGATGTGGCCCCTGCTGAGATGTCGTTGATCGCTTATGAACGTTCTGAGCCGTTTTTTGGTCATTGGTGTCCCGCTGGTGAGCATGAATCGCTGAGTGTGACACCCTTTATGAACGACTTCACCAGCGTCGCAGGTGGGACTAGGTTTTCCCAACGACCGCAGAGGTCGTTATACAGATCGCTGATGAGTTGTGTTTGGAATCTAACTAGCGATCACATAGCGATCGCACCAGCGATCTCGCCAGGTCGTGTCGTTGTCGTGATCGCTGTTGCGATCGCTAAGTGTGACAGTGCCTAAAGAAACATATAAATTTGTCAGTAGGAAGATCTAGTGAACCAACAATGTCATGATCTTTATATTTGTCTTAGATAAAACATTTACGTGGATGCAACAAGGATGAAGAACTCGGCAACTTGTTGATGTTCTTCGCCGTCCTATGGCTATTGGAAAACTCAAAGTCCATGATATATGCAGCAGGATGTGAAGGAGAGGATTGGAAGGAGGAGGTGCAGCAGCTGGTGGATGTGAAAGGAACATTAAGTTATCCCAGGCACAAGCAGGAAACAAGACTGACAGAATGAAAGGCATGACGGTGCTGGGTCATGATGACCAACCATCACAGTGGAATGTGTAAAGGAAGCAACGGGCCCTCTGTTGTGCTGGCAAGGATTTGAAAGTTGTATGCTTGAATGCTTGTGGGATGACAAGCATTTTGTCATCAAAAAGCAAAGGAATATTGGATAACCAAGCTTTTACACCCATACTATAAAAGAAAAATGGGGGAATTTTTAACGACTTCTGAAATGGAGTCCAATTGGTGTATTACCAGGATAAGCTGTATCTTTGCTCATCAAAACTTTTGCAGAGTAGACACCTGCCACAGTTGACTGTGAGAACCCTATCTGCTACCTACAGAGCAAGTGCTCCCCGGGCTGTGCCTGCAATACTCATAGAACAAGTCAAGGCAGCAGCAGTGACTACAGTATGTTTGAGATGAGCCAGATGTTTTATTTGCTGCTGTGCCAACCTAATGCACTTCAGCAGAGATACCCCAGCTGTACATTCATACCTTGACTGTGTCCTCAGATACCCTGAGCTCAAATCCCATGGACTTCTTGTTCAGTAGATTGGACCAGTAACAAAAACAAACTAGGCAAGTCTGCGTTCCATGTAAACTAAATGCACAGCAGTATGTTGATTAGTTTGTGGAACCAGTGATACGGTCATGTCTCCAAAGTGTCCCAGGAGCAGTGTTTCAACACGCCAACAGCAGTTCACATGTTGCGCATGCTACTGTGAGCAGCCTAATTGGCTTAACCCTTTCATCCCCGAGCCTGTTTTCAACTTCATGACCAGGCCAAATTTTACAATACTGATCAGTATCACTTTATCTGGTAATAACTCTGGAACGCTTCAACGAATCCCAGTGATTCTAAGATTTTTTTTCATAACAAATTGTACTTCATGATAGTGGTAGCATTTCTTCAATATGACTTGCGTTTATTTGTGAAAAAATTGAAAATTTGGCAAAAGTTTACAAATTTAACATTTTAATTTTTGTGTCCTTAAATCAGTCATGCCACGCAAAATATTTAATAAATAAAATTTCTCACATGTCTACTTCAGATCAGCACAATGTTTGAAACATATTTTTTGCTAGAAGGGTTAAAAGTTGGCCAGAGATTCGTCATTTTTACAACAAAATTCAGAAAATCATTTTTTAGGGACACATTTGAAGTGACTTTGATGGGTCTATATGACAGAAAATACCCAAAAGTAACACCATTCAAAAACCTACACCACTCAGGTTCTCAAAACCACATTCAAGAAGTTTATTAACCATTCAGGTGCTTCACAGGAACTAAAGCAATGTGGAAAGAAAAAAATGAACAATTAACTTTTTTTTCACAAAAACTTTATTGTACTCAACATTTTTTTTTTGTTCACAAGAGTAACAGGAGAAAATAGACCACAAAATTTATAATGCAATTTTTCCTGAGCACACCGATACCCCAAATGTGGGAAAAAACTACTGTTCGGACGTAGGGCAGGGCTTGGAAGGGAAGGAGCACCATTTAACTTTTTGAATGCAAAATTTGCTGGAATAATTAGTGGATGCCATGTCACATTTGGAGAGCCCCTGATGTGCCTAAACAATGGAAACCTCCCACAAGTGACACCATTTTAGAAACTAAACCCCCTAAAGGAATGTAGATGTGTGGTGACCAAATTCCTTGTGTTTATAACATTGAGCTGTGAAAATAAAATATCACATTTACCATTTTTATTTTCACAAGGGTAACAGGAGAAATTGCACCAACTTGTTGGGCAATTTCTCCTAAGTACATCGATACCCCATAAGTGGTCGAAAACTACTTTTGAGGCACAGTGCAAAGCTCAGAATGGAAGCAGCACCATATTGGAGTTGAGATTTTCCTGGAATGGTTTGAGCGTGCCATGTCACATTGCCAGAGCCCCTGAGGTGCCAGAACAGCAGAAACCCCCCAGGGGATTCACGTTAGTTTGTACCGTTGAGCCGTAAACAAAAAAAATCTAATTTTTCCCCAAAAAATGTTCTTTTAACCCCCAAATTGTTTCATTTTCACAAGAATAGCAGGAGAAAATGGACCCCAAAATTTGTTCTGCAATCCCTCTTGAGTACACTAATACCCCATATATGGTCAAAAATTACTTTTGAGGCACAGTGCAAATGCCAAAAATGTGGACGCTAAATGTATTTTAGGAACACTGTTGGGCTCAGAAGTGAGGGGGGTATTTGAATTTGGGAGAGCGGAATTTTGAACTTTGCTGAATTTTCTGAATTTCTTATGAGGAGCCATAGCACTTTTCCTGAGCCTTTCTACTACCAGTAACATGGAAGCCCCCTATATTTCCATTAACAGATGACAGACATGAGTGGAGACTTGCTTTTTTGTGGATTAAGTTGAAGCTTTTATTAGGAACATTTTATATAACATTTGGGATCACATTTATCTGGTACTCTACCCTAAGCACTTACATCTGTGTTTCCATCTAAACCTCTGAGTGACATTACAGATGAAACCCCCGAGAGGGGCTCTCACTATAATGAGGCAGCAGAGTTACTGTGGACTCCGTCTGGCCTCCGTTCACCGTTGTCCTTCTTTTCAGAAGTACACAAACTGTGGCGGACCGTGCTTTTTTGCTCGCCTAAGAAGACCGGCCCTGCTGGATCAGCATAGTCCACAGTGTTTCCATCTAGCTCATTATAGGGAATCTTCCTCTGGGGGTTCTGTCTGAATCACTTATTTTCATAGACTTACATGGAAACCCCGATGTAAGTGCTCAGTGCAGAGTGCAGGATAAATGTGAGCCGAGCCTTACTGCGATCTTTGGGAGGCAGAATAAAAAGTCAACAGTAGGTGAAGAATCGGTTTTATTTATTTTTGACACCGTTTCTCGGGATAAGTAATAAGACAACTTTATTCTTCCGGTCAGTGTGATTACATTGATACCAGATTTATATTTTTGTAATGTTTGGCTGCTGTCACACAATAAAAGACGCCTTTTATTGCAAAAACATTTGCATCTCCATATTTAGATAGCATAGTTTTTCCATATTTCGACTGACAGAGTCATGTGAGGGCTTGTTTTTTGCAGGAGTTGACGTTTTTATTCTTACCATTGTCGGGAACAAGGCATTTTTTGATTGCTTTCTATTCTTATTTTTTGGAGGCAGAATGAACAAAAACCAGCAATTCAGGAATTTTTTTATGCCGTTCCGCTTGTGGTATCGCTTTATTTTGAGAGCTATAACTTTTTTATGTTTCCACTGACAGAACTGTATGGCAGATTATTTTTTGTCGGAAAAGGTGTTTTCAGAGATACCATTTTTATTTACATCCGTCTTTTTGATCACGTTTTTTGCCTAATTTTTTCAGTGTTTTTCACTTATTGACTTGAATGGGTGGAGAAAAAATGCACCAAAAACGCAGGTATCATGTTTCGCTGTGTTTTTTTGTGCCAAAACCTGAATCTATGGAATAGGACTTATTTTTTTTAACACTAAACTTTATCAGCATGCACAAGAGACAAATCTAGCATGCCAAAACCGCCACAAAACTGCATCAAAAAAGCAGCTGAAAAAAATGCCTAGTGTGAACTTACCCTAAAACTGTATGTTTTTGGTGATTTATTATTTTACACTTGTTTTTGTGTCAGCATATTCTAAGAACCATGTTTTGTGTGTGACAAACTGTAGTTTCTAACAATATTACTTTTTTCTAATTATTCATGGGGAAAAAAAACAGCCATTGTGGCAGATTTTTTTTCTTTTTACAAGGTTTTCGAAGCAGGATAATTAGGCCACGTTCAGTATTTGGTCAGTATTTTACCTCCGTATTTGTAAGCCAAAACCAGGAGTGTAACAATCAGAGGAAAAGTATAATAGAAACACGTCACCACTTCTGTATTTATCACTCACTCCTGGTTTTGGCTTAAAAATACTGATGTAAAATACTGACCAAATACTGAATGTGTGAACTTGGCCTTAATCTGATAATTGTATAGTTCAGTTTATTACGCACCTGGAGCTACCAATTATGTTCAGTATGTAATTTGTAGCAAAATAGATTACAACAAACAAAGGGTGAACGTTTTTAGTTGACAGTTTTATTTTTATAAAACATTATTTAAAGGGAATCTGTCAGCTCATTTTTCCACAATAAGCTGTGGCCACCGCCTTTCGGGGCTTATCTACAGCATTCTGTAATACTGTAGATAAGCCCCCGATCTTACCTGAAAGAGAAAAAAAACAAGTTTTATTATACTCATCCAGGGGCGGTCCGGGTCTGATGGGTGTCACAGGTGCGGGGTCGGCACCTCCCATCTTCTTGCGATGACGCCTTCCTGCTTGCTTCATCGCTCCGGGGCCATCGTGCTTCTGCGCAAGTGTACTTCTCTGCCCTGTTGAGAGCAAAGTACTGCAGGCGCTGGGCCTCTCTGACCTTTCCCAGCCCCTGCGCACTGCAGTACTCTGCTCTGCCCTCAACAGGGCAGATAAAGTACTCCTGCGCAGGAGCGCGACAGAAGCAAGGAGGATGTCATCGCTAGAAGATGGGAGGCGCCGGACCGGAACTGCGACGCCCATCGGACCGCCCCTGGGTGAGTATAATATAACTCGTTTTTCTTCTCTTTCAGGTGACATCGGGGGCTTATCTACAGCATTACAGAATACTGTAGATAAGCCCCTGATGGCGGTGGCTGCAGCTCATATACGAAAAATAGGGTGACAGATTCCCTTTAAGCTACAAGAATGGACAAAGTAATAGCCACATACCGGTAGTTTGTCAATGTGTCCAGATATAAATCACATTGAGAATCTGTACAAAGACTTGAAAATTGCTGTTCATACACGCTCTCCATCCAATCTCACTGAGCTAGAGCGAGTGTGCAAAGAAGAATAGGCAAAAATTATAGCCTCTATATGTGCGAAGCTGGTAGAGACCCTAAAAGAGTTGCAGCAATAATGGCAGCGAAAGATGGTCCTACAAAGAATTGAGTCAGGGGGCGGAATACAAATGCACGTCACAATTTTCAGATTTGTATTTTAAAATATTTAAAAAACGATGTATCATTTCCTTTACACTTCACAAATACTTGCTACTTTGTATTCGTATGTCACATATATCCAGGGCCGGACTGACCATTTGGCAATTCTGGCAAATGCCAGAAGGGCCTGTCTGGTCGTGGGCTGCATTGTCAGCTACTGCTACGTTGTTAGCAGAATTGGTGTTCTCAAGACCCCCATACTTTTAAGAGTTGTGACGGAGCACAAAGTCGCTGACTCCGTCACTTACCCCAGCAGGCCACGGGAATCATTAGACATATTGGTCTTCTACTAAATCTTGCTTTCTTCTATCCAGGGTAACATTCGTAGTAATATATCCCATCTGGTGCTTGGGGATGGGGACAGCATGGGCCTGTGTGATTTCAAATGCCAGGGCTGAATTTCAGCCCCAGTCCGTACCTGCATATATCCCAATAAAATACATTCAAGCTTGTGGGTGTAATGTGAAAAAATGTGGAACAGTTCATGGAGTCTGAATACTTTTTCAAGGCACTGTGTGTATATATGTATGAACCCGATGCATATCACTGCTAAGATCAGGCTTCATCAGGGACGGTATAAAAAGAAAGTAGATGCCAAAGTATATATAGAGTATATAATCAAGAAAAGGGAATACTAATGAGCGAGTTCTGTGACATTTTGCTAGGTAGATATCATCATTATGTGCGGTGGTAATCGCGCCCTTTTGAAGACCTCATTATTATGTGTTTTTATGGTATAAGCAAATCTCTCATAAATCACTATGAGCAAGCGCAGGCATTGACATCAGCATCGTCGCTACATGTTCACAAGCATTAAAAGACATGGGGCCCGATTCATCAAGATGGGGATTGTTCACTCCGGTCATGATGAGGAGGCGTAGTGAAATCAGACGCTTCTGATTCATGAAGAGGTGCACACGTCTTCATGAATCTGGAGAGTCTGACAGGTGGCGTGCACCACTCCAGTCAGCTACAGGAGTGAGAATTCTGCCATAGGGAACGCTGCAGCGCATCATGAATTAGACAAGTTGTGGCCTATTTGTAGCCCAATATTTTCTGCACATTATATTGCACACACACATAGATATACATCTTCTCTTCTTTTCATATTCATATTTGGATGCATTCACACTTTATTATTGAAACATGTTGTATACAGTATGTGGCTATTATGATAATATCAGGTATACATGTCTGACTTCATTTTGTATGAAATGGACCCATAGCTTCATGGTCATTGTTGATTATTTAGATGTCTTTTATTTATTTACCATTATTGTGTCTATATTTGGTATATCAGCATATTACATTGTATATACACTGGAGAGAACTATTGATATTCAGTATAATCATGGAGTCTGTAGGGAATATATTTCTGTGCAAGATTTCATTGGTTGTAATCATGGTATGTCGCTTTGGTATGTTAATAAACATTTTCTGTACCAGTTTGCACAGTGTTATAGGGATTGCCTTTTCTTAGCATTACCCCCGTTACCTATGTAGCATCGGCACTGGCAGGACGCGTTTCCCTATGTACAGTATATATGTATATGCACCACATCACAGAGACGTCCAGTTATCCTCGTCACCAATGCAAGTCTGTGGCTCCATGGAAAAATCAGACGCCACTCGGACGCCGTCTAGTTCTCACTGTTGTTTTTTTCATACAAGAACAGCTGATGAAACTGATGGTAACACCGGTCAGACTGACCAAACACTGCTGATCAAACAGGAACCAAAACCCCAGGAAACTCAGACCGGTGGCTGCGGACAAAGAAAATCACTGCCAAAGGGCCCTTCCATTAACACGGTAAATGGGACCCCCTTATTTCTCTGGGGCCCCCCATGCACCAATGATATGTCCGCCCCTAACACACAGGCAGATTCTATATGGCTGACCAATTGTTGGCATGGGAGTGCAGTGGGGGTCCCGGCCCTCTGTCATCCATCCAGATGTGGTTCCTGTAGTGCTATGGTGGCCTGCTTATAGGGTCTCCATGAGGGGGACACAGCCAGCCATTCTAAAAGGAAGGCTTCTGGCTGCATCAATAACATGCAGTCCTGCCTGGGGTCACCAGTGAAGACCCTCATAGTGATTCCCCTTCATTAAGTCACATCTCAGGCCATTATTGGCCGGGACCCCTGTGTGCTGCCTCCATGGCGCCTCTGCCCACCTCACCTTCTCCCCTGATTACTGGAGTTGCCGGGACCCCCGACCCCACGTACATGGAAGGCCCGCCCCCGGAGGAGTGTGTGCAGGCTTCCCAGCCGGTGGGTGTGCGCTGTCTGGTCGGGAGCAGGCGGCTGCTTGTCCTCCCTCTACCTATTGTTCTGCCGCGGAGACTATGGCACTGCAGAGACGTGGGCACGGGATGAAGCCGGCGCTCGGGGGGCAGCAGCTGCCCATTGTGTGAGCTGCGGTACGGAGGGCGCGCCAGCTGCAGCATGGGCAGCCAAGGAGACTGCAGTGTCAGGGTGGCATTGAGGTAAGGGGCAGCGTCATGATGAATGGGATGCGCATGGCTCTGGCGGTTCTTGCAGATCATAGAGTTGGTAGGATGGCAGTTCGCCGGGTCGCCGTACAGTGATCGGTGCAGCGCCGCGGGGTCGCCGTACAGTGATCGGTGCAGCTCCGCGGGGTCGCCGTACAGTGATCGGTGCAGCGCCGCGGGGTCGCCGTACAGTGATCGGTGCAGCGCCGCGGGGTAGCCGTGGTTTGATCGGTGCAGGGTGACAGCTCCTAACATGAGTGCTCTGCTTCTCCATTGAATGGGGGCATCCTTTTGCTGTTTGGGTGGGGCTGGAGTCAGTGACAGAAGATGCTGCTTATTGCAGAGCGTGCCCTGCTGTGTGCCTGTCACATGATGGATGGCTGGCAGCCCCATGATGGTCGTCTGGCATCTCCATGATGGATTGGTGGCAGCACCATGATGGCTGGGTGGAAGCCACATAATGAATGGATGGCAGCCACATAATGAATGGGTGGCAGCCCCATGATGGCTGGGTGGCAGCCATGTGATGGATGGGTGGCAGCTCCATGATGGAAGTCTGGCAGCCCCATAATGGCTGGGTGACAGCCAAATGATGAATGGGTGGAAGCCACATGATGGGTGGTTGGCAGCCTCATGATGGATGGGTGGCAGCCCCATGATGGATGGCAGCAACGTGATGGATGGGTGGCAGCCACATGATGGGTGGTTGGCAGCCACATGATGGATAGGTGGCAGCCACATAATGGATGGGTGGCAGCCACATAATGAATGAGTGGAAGCCCCATGATGGATGGGTGGCAGCCACATGATGATGGCTAGGTGTAAGCCACATAATGAATGGGTGGCAGCCACATGATTAATGGGTGGCAGCCCCATGATGGCTGGGTGGCAGACACATAATGGGTGGGTGGCAGCCATGTGATGGATGGGTGGCAGCCACATAATGAATGAGTGGAAGCCCCATGATGGATGGGTGGCAGCCACGCGATGGATGGGTGGCAGCCACATGATTGATGGGTGGCAGCCCCATCATGGCTGGGTGGAAGCCACATGATGGATGGGTGGCACCCACATGATGGATGGCTGTCAGCCACGTGATGGATGGGTGGCAGCCACATGATGAATGGGTGGCAGCCCCATGATGGATGTGTGGCAGCCACATGATGAATGGGTGGCAGCCACATGATGAATGGGTGACAGCCCCATGATGGATGGGTGGCAGCCACATGATGGATGGGTGGCAGCCACATAATGAATTTGTGGCAGCCCGTGATGGATGGGTGGCAGCCACATGATGGATGGGTGGCAGCCACATAATGAATGGGTGGCAGCCTGTTGTGAATACTCTAGAGGCGACTTCTGAGCTGGGGCTCCCTCCGGTGGTTGCTGAGGGTAATGAACTAATTGCTGAATGGCCTTCAGCTGCCTCTGAATGGTCTGATATAAGTGACCTGAACTCCAATCAGCCTTGCCGGTAATCAATTGTTCTTCCTGGTCTTGCTTGGAGCTCAGCTTGCATTCCTGCTCTCATTCAGATAAGTGATTTGCTGTTTTTTTTCTCTGGTTGGATTTTCCTTGCTTGTTTGCTGCTTAGCAGTAGACTTCAGCCTTATCCCCTTTTGGGGCCTGACGCTGCAATTGTGCTCAGTTTGTGTTTGCACTTTTGCTCTGTTCCTGTGGCACTTTTATTTGCTGAATTGCTGTTGTGTTTCGGTAGCTGAGGAGGACAGGAACAACAGCAGGGCAGCAGAACACCTGAGATGTTGGTAACTGATGGGTTGCAGATTCCTAAACTAACGACACAACTAGAGGTAGCCGTGGAGCGTTCCTACGTTGATCCTAGACGCCTCATCACAGCCTGAGAGATAACTACACCTAAAGGCAGGAAGATGAAAGCTATCTGCCCCGGAGCAGATCCCCAAAGAAAATAGGAAGCCCCCAAACATATAATGGTGGTTAGACAAGATGAAAACACAAACATAGGCAGAAAATAGATTGAGCAAACGCTGGGGCCACAAGCTGACTAAATAGGATAGGAAAGGAGAGATTACTTTCTGCAACCCAGAAAACCCTACAAAAATCCAACAATTCTGATTACAAAAATACTGAGATCACACGATCTCGCCACCCGCTAAATCAGATCTCAGTGTGAAAAAAACCAAGCTGCAGCCGCTGAAAAAACAGGAAAAAGCAAATGAGCAAATAACAGTGGCTGCAGATAAACTGTGAGGCGCTCAGGCCCCAGGAGGGGACCTGGCTGACCTCCACAAAAGTGCAGAAAACAATGCAAAAAGCAAGCACAAAAAGAAAAGCAAAAAATATCTTATCTGAAAGCAGGAGATGCAGGCAAGACTCCAGCAAACTTCCAAATGAACCAGGAACCACAATTGAGACAAGAACAATTGATCACCGGCAACCATCATGGGAGGGAACCTCCCTTATATCAGAGCAGTCAGTGAACCCAGATTGCCATTCCTCGCTGAAAGGTTCAGTACTGTGTGTAACCACCAGAGGGAGCCTCTGCTCAGAAACCATCTCTAGCACATTCATAACAATTGCTGTGTGTTACACCAGAGATCTGATTTAGGTGGTAGAGATCGTGTGATCTCAGTTTTTTTGTTAATCAGAAGTGTTGGTATTTTTGTCAGGGTTTTTTTGGGTTGCAGTCAGAATTCTTTCCTATTCTTTTCTATCTAGACAGAATTGGGCCCCAGCGTTTGCTCATTCTATTTTCTGTCTGTGTTCGTATTTTTTTCTTGTCTAACCGCCATTACATGTTTGGGTGCTTCCTATTTCTTTGGGGGTTCTGCTATGGGGCAGTTAGTTTTCATCTTTCTGCCTTTAGGTGTAGCTATCTCTCCGGCTGTGACGAGGCATCTAGGATCACCGTAGGTACGCTCCACGGCTACTTCTAGTGTTGCGGTTAGTTTAGGGTCCTGCAACCCAATAGTTTCCAGCCTCTCTGGTGTATTGCTACTTTGCTGTTTTTGCTATTTCTCCTCAGCTACCGAAACATAACAGTACCCCCCCCCCCTTGAGCAATACTCTGAACCTCAGCGGCAAGCCGCTCCACACGGCCAGACAACTGTGCAAACTCCATTGAGGGAAAAAAAAAAAAAATCCTCCTCAGTACCCAGAGAAAACAATTGATTACCGGCAAGGCTGATTGGAGTTCAGGTCACTTATATCAGACCATTCAGAGCCAGCTGAAAGCCATTCAGCAATTAGTTCATTACCCTCAGCAACCACTGAAGGGAGCCCCAGCTCAGAAGTCGCCTCCAGAGTATTCACAACAGCAGCCCCATGATGGATGGATGGCAGCCATGTGATGGATGGGTGGCAGCCACATGATGGGTGGGTGGAAGCCCCATGATGGATGGGTGGCAGCCACATGATGGATGGGTGGCAGCCACATAATGAATAGGTGGCAGCCCCATGATGGATGGGTGGCAGCCATGTGATGGATGGGTGGCAGTCACGTGATGGATTGGTGGCAGCCACATGATGGATGGGTGGCAGCCACATAATGAGTGGCAGTCACATGATGGATGGGTGGCAGCCACATGATGGAAGGGTGGCAGCTCCATGATGTCTGGCAGCTCCATTAAGGATGGGTATCAGCCATATGATGGATGGGTAGCAGCCCCATGATGGATAGGTGGCAGCCTCATGATGATTGTCTGGCATTTCCATGATGGATTGGTGGCAGCCACATGATGGTTGTTTGGCATCTCCATGATGGATGGTTGGCAGCCACATGATGGATGGGTGCCAGCCCCATAATGAATTGGTGGCAGCCACATGATGGATTGGTGGCATCCCCATGATGAATGGGTGGCAGCCACATGATGGATGGATGGAACCCCCATGATGGAAGTCTGGCAGCTTCATGATGGATTGTGGCAGCTCCATGATGCATGGGTGAGAGCAACATGATGGATGGTTGGCACTCCAATGATGGATGGGTGGCAGCCATATGATGGGTGTCTGGCAGCTCCATGATGGATGTGGCAGCCATATGATGGATGTCTGAAAGCTCCATGATGGATTGGTGGCAGCCACATAGTGGGGTGGCAGCCACATAATGAATGAGTGAAGCTCCCATGATGATGGTGGCAGCCACATAGTGGGTTGGGTGGCAGCCACATAATGATGAGTGGAAGCCCATGATGATGGGTGGCAGCCACATGATGGATGGTGGCAGCCCATGATAGTGGTGGAAGCCCATATGGATGGTGGCACCCATATGGATGGGTAGGCAGCCCCATGATGCCTGTGGTGCAGCCACATGATGAATGGGTGGCAGCCAATGATGGGTGGTGGCAGCCCCATGATGGATGGGTGGCAGCCACATGATGGTTGTTGGCATCCATAAATGATGGTGACAGCCTATGATGATTGTTTGGCAGCCATGATGATGATGGTGGCAGCCACGTGATGGATGGGTGCAGCCACATGATGATGGTGGCAGCCACATAATGAATGAGTGGCAGCCACATGATGATGGTGGCAGCCACATGATGGAAGGGGCAGCCCATGATGGTCTGGCAGCTCCATTAAGGATGGGTAGCAGCCATGATGGATGGGTAGCACCCATGATGGATGGTGGGCAGCCACATGATGGATGGCTGGCATTCCATGATGGATGGTGGCAGCCACATGATGGTTGTCTGGCCATTCCATGATGGATTGGTGGCAGCCACATGATGGTTGTTTGGCATCTCCATAATGGAATGGTTGGAAGCCACATGATGGATGGGTGGCCAGCCACATGATGAATGGGTGGCACCACATGATGGATGGTGGCAGCCCCATGATGATGAGTGGCAGCCACATGATGATTGGTGGCAGCCCATATGGAGTCTGGCAGCTCCATGATGGATGGGTGGCAGCTCCATGATGGATGGGTGAGAACAACATAGGAGTGCAGCTCATGATAGTGGTGGCAGCCATATGATGGATGGATAGCAGCCCATGATGGCTGGGTGGAAGCCACATGATGGATGGGTGGCACCCACATGTGGGTGGTTGGCAGCCACATAATGAATGAGTGGAAGCCCCATGATGGATGGGTGGCAGCCACATGATGGAATGGGTGGCACCCACATGATGGATGGGTGGCAGCCCAGATGCTGTGGGGCAGCCACTGATGAATGGTGGCAGCCCATGATGGATGGGTGGCAGCCCATGATGGATGGGTGGCAGCCAATGATAGATGGTGGCAGCCGCATAATGAATGGGTGCAGCCCTATGATGGATGGTGGCAGCCATGTGATGGATGGGTGGCAGCCCCAGATGATGGGTGGCAGCCACATGATGATTGGTGGCAGCCACATAATGAATGAGTGGCAGCCACATGATGGATGGGTGCAGCCACATGATGGAAGGGTGGCAGCTCCATGATGATGTGGCAGCTCCATTAAGGATGGGTAGCAGTCAAATGATGGATGGATAGCAGCCCATGATGGATGGGTGGCAGCCATGATGGTTGGCTGGCATTCCTGATGGATTGGTGGCAGCCACATGATGGTTGTTGGCATCTCCATGATGGTGATTGGCAGCCACATGATGATGGGTGCCAGCCCACGATGATGTGTGGCAGCCACATGATCGATTGGTGGCAAGCCACATGATGAATGGTGGCACCACATGATGGTGGTGGCAGACCCATGATGGAGTCTGGCAGCTCCATGTATGGATGGGTGGCAGCTCCATGATGGATGGTGGGGTCAACATGATGGATGGTGGCAGCTCCATGATGGATGGGTGGCGCCATATGATGATGTGTCTGGCAGCTCCTGATGGATTGGTGGCAGCCACATGTGGGTGGTGGCAGCTCCATGATGGCTGGTGGCAGCCAATGATGAATGGGTGGCAGCCACATGATGGGTGTGGCAGCACATGATGATTGGGTAGCAACCACATGATGAATGGTGGCAACCCATGATGGATGGTGGCAGCCAATGATGGATGGGTGACGCCATGTGATGGATGGGTGGCAGCACAATGATGAATAGGTGGCAGCCCATGATGGCTGGGTGGCAGCCACATGGTGGATGGGTAGCTGCCACATGATGATTGTCTGGCAGCTCCATGATGGATTGGTGGCAGCCACATGATGGATGGATGGCAGTCCCATGATGGATGGGTGGCAGCCACATGATGAAGGTGCAGCCACATGTTGATGGTGGCAGCTCCATGATGGATGGGTGGCAGCTCCATGATGGATGTCTAGCAGCTCCCATGATGGATTGGTGGCAGCCAATGATGGAGGGGTGAAATCCATGATGGCTGGTCGAAAGTCACATGATGAATTAGTGGCACCACGGATGGATGGTGGGCAGCCAATGATGGAGGGGCTGCAGCTTCCATGATGGATGGGTGGCAGCCCCATGATGGAGTGTGGCAGTCCATGATGGATGGGTGGCAGCTCCATGATAGAAGTCTGGCAGCTCCATGATGGATGGTGGCAGCGACATGATGGATGGGTGGCAGCTCAATGATGGATGAGTGGCAGACACATGATGGATGGCTGTCAGCCACATGATGGATGTCTGGCATCTCCAGGATGGATTGGTGGCAGTCCCATGATGGATGGGTGGCAGCCACATGATGGATGGGTGGCAGCTCCATGATGGAAGTCTGGCAGCTCCATGATGGATGGGTGGCAGCCCCATGAAGGATTTGTGGCAGCTCCATGATGGAAGTCTGGCAGCTCAATGATGGATGAGTGGCAGACACATGATGGATGGCTGTCAGCCACATGATGGATGTCTGGCATCTCCAGGATGGATTGGTGGCAGTCCCATGATGGATGGGTGGCAGCCACATGATGGATGGGTGGCAGCTCCATGATGGAAGTCTGGCAGCTCCATGATGGATGGGTGGCAGCCCCATGATGGATTTCTGGCAGCTCCATGATGGATGGGTGGCAGCCCTATGATGGATGGGTGGCAGCCACATGATGGATGTTTGTCAGCTCCATGATGCTTGGTGGCAGACCCATGATGGCTGGGTGGCAGCCACATGATGAATGGGTGGCAGCCACATGATGGATGGCTGGCAGCTCCATGATGGATGGGTTGCAGCCTCATGATGGATGGGTGGCAGCCACGTGATGGATGGGTGGCAGCCACATGATGGATGGCTGGCAGCTTCATGATGGATGGGTGGCAGCCCCGTGATGGATGGGTGGCAGCCCCATGATGGATGGGTGGCAGTCCCATGATGGCTGGGTGGCAGCCACATGATGAATTAGTGGCAGCAACGTGATGGATGGGTCATGGGTGGCAGCCACAAATTTCTTCGATAAGACTTCCGTTTATTTATGAAAAAACAGAAATATGGTGAAAATTTTGCAATTTTCAAACTGAATTTTTATGCCCTTAAAACAGAGTCACACAAAATAGTTACTAAATAACATTTTCCACATGTCTACTTTACATAAGCACAATTTTGGAAACTAAATTTTTTTTGTTAGGAAGTTATAAGTGTTAGGCTAAGTGCACACGTTTGCAGAATGTTTGCAGAATATTCCTGAGCAAAACCGGATTTTTTTCGTTGCAAAAACGCGCGTTTTTTTGCGCGGATTTTGCGCGTTTTTGGTGCGTTTTTTGCGCGGTTTTGACGCGTTTTTACCGTGATTTTTTCCTGAACTTTCTAGGTCAATAATAAAGCGGGAAAAACGCTAGAAATCCGCAAAATTAATGGACATACTGCTAGATTTTCCGCGATGCGTTTTTTTTGCGGAAAAAAACGCACCATGTGCACAAAATTTGCGGAATTCATTCTAAATGATAGGATGCTTAATACATGCGTTTTTGACGCGTTTTTTCCCGCGAAAAAACGCGAAAAAAACGCAAATATTCCTGAACGTGTGCACTTAGCCTTAAAAGTTCACCAGCAATTTTTCATTTTTACAACAAAATTTACAAAGCCATTTTTTTAGGGACCACCTCACATTTGAAATCACGATGAAGGATTTATATGGCAGAAAATGCCCAAAAGTGACATCATTCTAAAAACTGCACCCCTCAAGGTACTCAAAACCACATTCAAGAAGTTTATTAACCCTTCAGGTGCTTCACAGGAATTTTTGGAATGTGGAAGGAAAAAGTGAACATTTACCGTATATACTCATGTATAAGCTGACCCGTGTATAAGCCGACCCCCCTAATTTTGCCACAAAAAACTGGGAAAACTTATTGACTCGCGTATAAGCCTAGGGGGAAAAATGATTATGCCCCCATATGATGCTCCACAGATTATGCCCCCATATGCTGCACAGATTCTGCCCAATATGCTCCACAGATTATGCCTCCATATGCTCCAGATTATGCCCAATATGCTCCAGATTATGCCCCCATATATTCCACAGAGTATGCCCCCGTATGATCCACATATTATGCCCCCATATGCTCCAGATTATGCCCCATATGTTCCACAGATTATGCCCCCATATGCTCCAGATTATGCCCCCATATGTTCCACAGCTAATGCCCCCATATGCTCCAGATTATGCCCCATATGTTCCACAGTTTATGCCCCCATATGCTCCAGATTATGCCCCCATATGTTCCACAGTTTATGCCCCCATATGCTGCACAGATTATGCCCCCATATGTTCCAGATTATGCCCCCATATGTTCCACAGCTTATGCCCCCATATGCTCCAGATTATGCCCCCATATGCTCCAGATTATGCCCCCATATGCTGCACAATTATGCCCCATAGTATAGGCCTCATATGCTGCTGCTGGAAAAAAAAAAAGACATACTCACCTCTCGTTGCTGGGGGCCAGGTGCCGGTGTCCTGAGCAGGCGGTGACACTGGCGCGCTATGGGGGACAGGTGCCGGTGTCACCGCTCGCTCAGGACCCCGGCACCTGAGATATTTACCTGTCCTCTCTGCACCGCTGCGTCCTCGTCTGACTCCTTTGGCTGTGAATGATCTGGCAGGGGGCGCGGCGCGCACTAATGACGTCATCGCGCCCTCTGCCTGATCATTCACAGCCAGAGGAGTCAGACCGAGGGAGCAGCACAACGGTGGCACGGGGACAGGTAAATATAGCTATACTCACCCCTCCGCCGCGCGTCCCTGCAGCCTCTCCTCTTCTCCCGGCGCTCTCCGCAGTGCTTCAGTCCTGCAGCAGTCACATGGTACCACTCATTAAAGTCATGAATATGTGCATATTCATGACTTTAATGAGCGGTGCCATGTGACCGCTGCAGGAAGGAGCCGGAGATCGTGGGAGAAGCAGGCGGGCTGCAGAGACCGCGCCGGCGGAGGGGTGAGTATGATCCGACACCCCGGTCCCCCTCCCCCGCGACCCCGTATATGATCCGCATATAAGCCGAGAGGGGGACTTTCAGCCCTAAAAAATGGGCTGAAAATCTCGGCTTATACATGGGTATATACGGTAACTTTTTAGTCACAAAAATGATCTTTTACAAACATTTTTTTATTTTCACAAGGGTAAAAGGAGAAAATTGACAGATAAAGTTGTTGTGCAATTTCCTCTGAGTACGCCGATACCCCATATGTGGGGAAAACCACTGTTTGGGCGCACGGCAGGGCTCGGAAGGGAAGGAGCGCCATTTGACTTTTTCAAAATTGGCTGGAATTGAGATCGGACGCCATGTCGCGTTTGGAGAGTCACTGATGTGCCTAAACAGTGGAAACCCCCCATAGGTGACACCATTTTGGAAACTAGACCCCCTAAGGAACTTATCTAGATGTGTGGTGAGCACTTTGAACCCCCAAGTGCTTCACACAAGTTTATAACGTAGAGCCATGAAAAAAAAAATCATATTTTTTTCCGCAAACATGATCTTTTAGTCCCCAATTTTCTATTTTCCCAAGGGTAAGAATAGAAATTGGACCCCAAAAGTTGTCCAATTTGTCCTGAGTACGCTGATACCCCATATGTAGAGGGGAACCACTGTTTGGGCGCACGGCAGAGCTCGGAAGGAGCGCCATTTGACATTTTTAAACCAAAATTGGCTGTAATTGAGATCGGACACCTTGTCACGCTTGGAGAGCCCCTGATGTGCCTAAACAATGGAAACCCCCCAATTCTGACTCCAACCCTAACCCCAACACAACCCTAACCCTAATCCCAACCCTAACCATAACCCTAACCACAAAGCTAACCCTAACACACCCCTAACCCTAATCCCAACCCTAACCCTAATTCCAACCCTAACCATAATCCAAACCCTAATCCCAACTCTAGCCCCAACCCTAACCCTAACTTTAGCCCCAACCCTAGCTTTAGCCCCAACTCTAACCCTAACTTTAGCCCCAACCCTAACCCTAATGGGAAAATGGAAATAAATACATTTTTTTTATTTTATTATTTTTGATTTATTGTTTGATTTACTACTTATAGTGGGTTTTTATGTTTGGCAGCTGTCACACACTAAAAGAGTCTTTTTATTGCAAAAAATAGTTTTTCCATCACCACATTTTGAGAGCTATAAATTTTCCATATTTTGGCCCACAGAGTCATGTGAGGTCTTGTTTTTTGAGGGAAGAGTTGACTTTTTTATTGTTACATTTTTTGATCGCTTTTTATTCCAATTTTTGGGAGGCAGAATGAACAAAAACCAGCAATTCATGAATTTCTTTTCGGGGGGCGTTTATACCGTTCCGCATGTGGTAAAATTGATAAGGCAGTTTTATTTGTCGGGTCAGTACGATTACAGCGATTCCTCATTTATATAATTTTTTTTATGTTTTAGCTCTTTTATAGAATAAAAACTATTTTATAGAAAAATAATTATTTTTGCATCGCTTTATTCTGAGAGCTATAACTTTTTTATTTTCTTGCTGATGACGCTGTACTAGGGTTTGTTTTTTGCGGGATAAGATGACTTTTTCAGCGGTACCATGTTTATTTATATCTGTCTTTTTGATCACGTGTTATTCACTTTTTGTTCGGCGGTATGATGATAAAGCATTGTTTTTTGCCTTGTTTTTTATGGTGTTCACTAAAGGGGTTAACCAATGGGATAGTTTTAGAGGGCGGGTCGTTATGGACGCGGGGATACCAAATATGCATACTTTATTGCTTAGATTTTTTTAAATTAAAATATTTATTTATTGATAGAGTAAATATTGACTTTTTTATTATTATTTTTTAAAATATTTTTACAATTATTTAATTTTTTTTTTAAATTTAATTCTTACTTTTACATATTGTCCCACTATAGGACACTCATTT
The DNA here is from genome assembly GCA_033576555.1 of Oophaga sylvatica. Lineage (NCBI taxonomy): Eukaryota > Metazoa > Chordata > Amphibia > Anura > Dendrobatidae > Oophaga > Oophaga sylvatica. The sequence continues at coordinate 4,697 of JARQOD010004246.1, read as the reverse complement.
TGTGCAGGCTGATCACTTCTATAGCATGCAGATCTGCATGCTATAGAAGCTGTCAGCCCTGCAGCTTCTATGACACCGACCTGAGAGACTTCCTGGTCATCGCTGCGCATGACTGGAAGTCCCTCAGGTCTGGAGACCCAGATGTCGTCGTGACGACATCGGGTCTCCATGTCAGCGGTCTCCGATCCAAAAGCAGATGGGCTGTCAGCCCCTCTGCAGCTACTGGAACGCTGCTATCATGTTTGATCGCAGTGTGCCGGGGGTTAAAGTGCCGGGAGCGGTTCGCGACCGCTCCTGGCACTTAGTGCCAGGTGTCAGCTGTGAAAATCAGCTGACACCCGGCCGCGATCGGCCGCGCTTCCCCCGTGAGCGCGGCCGATCGACTATGACGTACTATCCCGTCCATGGGAATTAAGTCCCAGGGCACATGAATGGGATAGTACGTCTAATGTCAGAAAGGGGTTAATGGTTGGCGAAATGTGGCGCTGTTTAGGGGGCCGCCAGACCGTTTCTACGGCTGACGGCCCCTTTAATTTTCCAGGCGCCTGCTGGGGTTCAGTACTCCAAGGGCGAGGTGCGTTCATCAACGGAGCGCTGCGACGCACATGTGGCTGGAGTCAGTTTCATATGTCAGCACGTCCTGTGGGTAGAGAGTGTGCATTCTGCTCTCCTGCCCTAGTAACGCTGCAGTCGCACACGTTGCCCGGCTGGAGTGGCAGAGAATGAAGAGGAGAGAGGTGAGTATTTTTATTTATTTCTTTTTAATCAATCAGTACTTTGTGGGGCAGCCATCATACTATATGGAGGGGTGGGTATATATTGCCTATATGGAGGGTTTAAATGTGAGGCCTTCATACTGTCTACGGGGAGTGTTTATATGTGGGCCATCATACTGTCTATGGGGGGCATTTATATGTGAAGCCATCATACTGTATATGGGGGACGTTTATATGTGAAGCCATCATACTGTCTACGGGGGGCATTTACAGTATATGTGGGGCCATCATACTATATATATGGGGGAGCGTTTATATGTGGGGCCATCATACTGTCTACGGGGAGCGTTTATATGTGAAGCCAGCATACTGTATATGGGGGGCGTTTATATGTGGGGCCATTATACTGTATACGGGGGGCATTTACGGTATATGTGGGGCCATCATACTGTATACGAAGGGACTTTATAGTGAAGCCATCATACTGTATAGGGGGGTTTATATGTGGGGCCATCATACTGTATAGGGGCTTTATTGTGGGCCATCATACTTATATGGGCTTATATGTGGGGCCATCATAGTACTGATTATATGTGGGGCCTTATACTGTATATGGGGATTATATGTGGGGCCATCATACTGATATTTATATGGTGGGCATATACTTATATGGGGGTTTATTGTGAGGGCCATCATACTGTATATGGAGGCATTTATGTGGGGCCATCATACTGTATATGGGGGGCATTATTATATGGAAGGCCATCATACTGTATATGGGGCTTATATGTGGAGCCATCTACTGTATTGGATATGGGGCATATACTGTATATGGGTTGGGGCCATCATACTTATATGGGGGAGCTTATATGTGGGGCCATCATACTGTCATATGGGGCATTATATGTGAGCCATCATACTGTATATGGGGCTTATATGTGGGGCCATCATACTGTATATGGGGGCATTATATATGGGGCCATCATACTGTATACGGGGGATTTATATGTGGAGCCATCATACTGTATAGGGGGCATTATATGTGGGGCCATCATACTGTATAGGGGCTTATATGTGGGCCATCATACTGTATAGTGGGGCGTTTATATGTGGGGCCATCATACTGTATATGGGGCATATGTATGTGGGCATCAACTATATGATATGTGGGGCCATCATACTGTATATGGGCATTATATGTTGGGCCATTATACTGTATATGGGGCATTATATTGGGGCCTTTCATACTGTAATGGGGCATTATGTGGGGCCATCATACTGTATATGGGGCATTATATTGTGGAGCCATCATACTGTATATGGGGCATTATATGTGGGGCCATCATACTGTATATGGGGCATTATATGTGGGGCCATATACTGTATATGGGGCATTATATGTGGGGCCATCATACTTATATGGGCATTAGTATGTGGGGCCATCATACTGTATATGGGGCATTATATGTGGGCCATTATACTGTATATGGGGGCATTATATGTGGGGCCATTATACTGTATATGGGGCATTATATGTGGGGCCATCATACTGTATATGGGCATTATATGTGGGGCCATCATACTGTATATGGGCATTATATGTGGGCCATATACTGTATATGGGGCATTATATGTGGGGCCATTATACTATGGCTTATGGGGCCATCTGTGGATATTGTGGGCCATCATACTGTATAGGAGGCATATATGTGGGGCATTATACTGTATATGGGGGCATTATATATGTGGGGCATTATATTACTGTAATGGGCATTATATGTGGGGCCATCTTACTGTATATGGGCATTATATGTGGGGCCATATACTGTATGTGGGGCATTATATGTGGGGCCATTATACTGTATGTGGGATTATATGTGGGGCCAATTGATATTAATGTGGCATCAACTATATTGGGATGGGCCATCATATTATTGAGGCTTATTGTGGGCCATTATATATATGTGGGGATATATGTGGGCCATTATATTATGTGGCATTATATGTGGGGCCATCATATGTATGTGGGCATATATGTGGGGCCATTATATTATGTGCAGGGCTTATATGTGGGGCCATTATATGTATGTGCAGGATTTATGTGGGCCATTATATTATGTGAGGACTATATGTGGGGCCATATATTATGTGCAGGCTTATATGTGAGGCCATTATACTTATGTGCGGATTATATGTGGGCCATTATTATGTCATGGCTTATATGTGGGGCCATTATATTATGTGCAGGACTTATATGTGGGGCCATTATATTATGTGCAGGGCTATATGTGGGGCCATATATTATTTGGGCTATATGTGGGGCCATTATATTATGTGCAGGCTTATTGTGGGCCATTATATTATGTGCAGGACTGTATGTGGGGCCATTATATTATGTAGGACTTATGGGGCCATTATATTATGTGCAGGCTATATGTGGGGCCATTATATTATGCAGGCTGTTATGGGCCATTAATTATGTGCAGCTATATGTGGGCCATTATATTATGTGCAGGACTATATGTGGGCCATTATATTATGTGCAGGACTATATGTGGGCCATTGTATTATGTGCAGGACTGATATGTGGAGCCATTATATTATGTGCAGGATATATGTGGGCCATTATATTATGTGCAGGACTATATGTGGGCATTATTATGTACAGGACTATATGTGGGCCATTATATTATGTGCAGGACTATATGTGGGCCATTGTATTATGTGCAGGACTGTATATGTGGAGCCATTATATTATGTGCAGGCTGTATGTGGGGCCATTATATTATGTGCAGGCTATATGTGGGGCCATTATATTATGTGCAGGACTATATGTGGGGCCATTATATTATGTGCAGGCTGTATATGTGGGCCATTATATTATGTGCAGGATTTATATGTGGAGCCATTATATTATGTGCAGGACTGTATGTGGGGCCATTATATTATGTGCAGGACTATATGTGGAGCCATTATATTATGTGCAGGACTATATGTGGGCCATTATATTATGTGCAGGGCTATATGTGGGGCCATTATATTATGTGCAGGGCTATATGTGGGCCATTATATTATGTGCAGGACTATATGTGGGGCCATTATATTATGTGCAGGACTTATATGTGGGGCCATTATATTATGTGCAGGACTATATGTGGGCCATTATATTATGTGCAGGACTATATGTGGGCCATTATATTATGTGCAGGGCTATATGTGGGGCCATTATATTATGTGCAGGGCTATATGTGGGGCCATTATATTATGTGCAGGACTGTATGTGGGCCATTATATTATGTGCAGGTTGTATATGTGGGGCCATTATATTATGTGCAGGACTATATGTGGGGCCATTATATTATGTGCAGGACTATAATGTGGGCCATTATATTATGTGCAGGGCTATATGTGGGGCCATTATATTATGTGCAGGGCTATATGTGGGGCCATTATATTATGTGCAGGGCTATATGTGGGGCCATTGTATTATGTGCAGGACTATATGTGGGGCCATTATATTATGTGCAGGGTTGTATATGTGGGGCCATTATATATAACGACTATATGTGGATTAGTGCAGGACTGTATGTGGGCCATTATATTATGTGCAGGGCTATATGTGGGGCCATTATATTATGTGCAGGCTTTGTGGGCATTTTTATGTGCAGGGCTATATGTGGGCATTATATTATGTGCGGCTATATGGGGGCCATTATATTATGTGAGGATTATGTGGGGCTTATTTATGTGCAGGGTTATGTGGGGCCATTTTTATGTGCAGGACTATATGTGGGCATTATATTATGTGCAGGCTATATGTGGGGCATTATATTTTGCAGTGTATATGTGGGGCATTATTTTGTGCAGGACTATATGTGGGCATTATATTATGTGCAGGCTTATGGGGGCATATTTAGGATTTTGGGCTATATGTGGATATATTATTGAGTTATGTGGGGCATTATATCAGATATATATATA
>JARQOD010004245.1:0-56629 GCA_033576555.1 Oophaga sylvatica | reverse complement strand
TATCTAGTGAGCGGCTCTGCGGGTGAGGTCTGTGGAGATTCCCCATTACTGTGCACACAGAGCAGCCATATATCTAGTGAGCGGCTCTGCGGGTGGAGGTCTGTGGAGATTCCCCATTACTGTGCGCACAGAGCAGCCATATATCTAGTGAGCAGCTCTGCGGGTGGAGGTCTGTGCTGGAGATTCCCCATTACTGTGCGCACAGAGCAGCCATATATCTAGTGAGCGGCTCTGCGGGTGGAGGTCTGTGGAGATTCCCCATTACTGTGCGCACAGAGCAGCCATATATCTAGTGAGCGGCTCTGCGGGTGGAGGTCTGTGCTGGAGATTCCCCATTACTGTGCGCACAGAGCAGCCATATATCTAGTGAGCGGCTCTGCGGGTGGAGGTCTGTGGAGATTCCCCATTACTGTGCGCACAGAGCAGCCATATATCTAGTGAGCGGCTCTGCGGGTGGAGGTCTGTGCTGGAGATTCCCCATTACTGTGCGCACAGAGCAGCCATATATCTAGTGAGCGGCTCTGCTGGTGGAGGTCTGTGGAGGTTCCCCATTACTGTGCGCACAGAGCACCATATATCTAGTGAGCGGCTCTGCGGGTGGAGGTCTGTGCTGGAGATTCCCCATTACTGTACGCACAGAGCAGCCATATATCTAGTGAGCGGCTCTGCGGGTGGAGGTCTGTGGAGATTCCCCATTACTGTGCGCACAGAGCAGCCATATATCTAGTGAGCGCCTCTGCGGGTGGAGGTCTGTGGAGATTCCCCATTACTGTGCGCACAGAGCAGCCATATATCTAGTGAGCGGCTCTGCGGGTGGAGGTCTGTGGAGATTCCCCATTACTGTGCCCACAGAGCAGCCATATATCTAGTGAGCGGCTCTGCGGGGGGTCTGTGGAGATTCCCCATTACTGTGCACACAGAGCAGCCATATATCTAGTGAGCGGCTCTGCGGGTGGAGGTCTGTGGAGATTCCCCATTACTGTGCGCACAGAGCAGCCATATATCTAGTAGCAGCTCTGCGGGGGGAGGTCTGTGCTGGAGATTCCCCATTACTGTGCGCACAGAGCAGCCATATATCTAGTGAGCGGCTCTGCGGGTGGAGGTCTGTGGAGATTCCCCATTACTGTGCGCACAGAGCAGCCATATATCTAGTGAGCGCCTCTGCGGGTGGAGGTCTGTGCTGGAGATTCCCCATTACTGTGCGCACAGAGCAGCCATATATCTAGTGAGCAGCTCTGCGGTGGAGGTCTGTGGAGATTCCCATTACTGTGCGCACAGAGCAGCCATATATCTAGTGAGCGGCTCTGCGGGTGGAGGTCTGTGCTGAGATTCCCCATTACTGTGCGCACAGAGCAGCCATATATCTAGTGTGCGGCTCTGCGGGTGGAGGTCTGTGGAGATTCCCCATTACTGTGCGCACAGAGCAGCCATATATCTAGTGAGCGGCTCTGCGGGTGGAGGTCTGTGGAGATTCCCCATTACTGTGCACACAGAGCAGCCATATATCTAGTGAGCGGCTCTGCGGGTGGAGGTCTGTGGAGATTCCCCATTACTGTGCACACAGAGCAGCCATATATCTAGTGAGCGGCTCTGCGGGTGGAGGTCTGTGGAGATTCCCCATTACTGTGCGCACAGAGCAGCCTTATATCTAGTGAGCAGCTCTGCGGGTGGAGGTCTGTGCTGGAGATTCCCCATTACTGTGCGCACAGAGCAGCCATATATCTAGTGAGCGGCTCTGCGGGTGGAGGTCTGTGGAGATTCCCCATTACTGTGCGCACAGAGCAGCCATATATCTAGTGAGGGCGCTCTGCGGGTGGAGGTCTGTGGAGATTCCCCATTACTGTGCGCACAGAGCAGCCATATATCTAGTGAGCGGCTCTCGGGTGGAGGTCTGTGGAGATTCCCCATTACTGTGCGCACAGAGCAGCCATATATCTATGAGCGGCTCTGGCGGGTGGAGTCTGTGCTGGAGATTCCCCATTACTGTGCGCACAGAGCAGCCATATATCTAGTGAGCGGCTCTGCGGGTGGAGGTCTGTGGAGATTCCCCATTACTGTGCGCACAGAGCAGCCATATATCTAGTGAGCGGCTCTGCGGGTGGAGGTCTGTGGAGATTCCCCATTACTGTGCGCACAGAGCAGCCATATATCTAGTGAGCGGCTCTGCGGGTGGAGGTCTTGGAGATTCCCATTACTGTGCGCACAGAACAGCCATATATCTAGTGGCGGCTCTGCGGGTGGAGGTCTGTGGAGATTCCCCATTACTGTGCGCACAGACAGCCATATATCTAGTGAGCGCTCTGCGGTGGAGGTCTTGGAGATTCCCCATTACTGTGCGCACAAAGCAGCCATATATCTAGTGAGCCTACTGTATGGGCTCTGCAGGTCTGGCGAGTTCCCATTACAGTGCCAGGCAGCCATATCTAGTGGCCTACTGAAGATGCTAGACTGTATGGGCTCCTTCCAGGTCGCTGGCTGCCAGGCCCATACTAGTCTAGCTGTAGTGCTGCTCACTACTGAAGAGCAGACTGTATGGGCTCCTTGGTCCTGCTGCAGCCTATAGTACTATGATCTACAAGGATAGCAACTTTATGGGCTGCTGCCTGGCCTGACTGCAGCCATACATACACTAATGATGTGCCCTTCAGAAATATCAAAGCAGCAGAATATATGCGTTCCTTCCAGGTGCCTGGCTGCAGCCATACAGTCTAGCTGCCACTATGAAATCTAGCTGTATGGCTCTTCAGGCCTGGCGCAGCCATAAGCTGCACTACGAAAATGCTAGACTGTATGGCTCCTTCCAGGTATATATTCTTCAAGATAGCAACTTTAGGGCTGCTGCCTGGCCCTGACTGCAGCACATACATGACACTAGAATGTATGTGCTCCTTCAAGTATAAATTATTAAAGCCAGCAGAATATATGTGTTCCTTCCAGGTGCCTGGCTGCAGCCATACAGTCTAGCTGGCTCACTACTGAAGATGCTATACTGTATGGCCTTCTTCCAGGTCTGGCTGCAGCCCATACAGTCTAGCCGGCTCACTACTGAAGATGCTAGACTGTATGGGCTCCTTCCAGGTATATATTTCTTCAAGATAGCAGACTTTCTGGGCTGCTGCCTGGCCCTGACTGCAGCCCATACATGACACTAGAATGTACAGTATGTGCTTCTTCAAGGTATAAATTATTAAAGCCAGCAAAATATATGCGTTCCTTCCAGGTCCTGGCTGCAGCCCATACAGTCTAGCCGGCTCACTACTGAAGATGCTAGACTATATGGGCTCCTTCCAGGTATATGTTACTGTAGATATAGACTGTACGGGCTCCTGTCAGGTGTATATTACTGTAGATATAGACTGTGTGGGCTCCTGTCAGGTATATATTACTGTAGATATAGACTGACATAATGGCAAAACTAAAAGCAATGGAGGAAAAAGTAAAAAATTTCCAAAACCCTGTGGATACACCTATTACATTACAGGAAGTAGCAGAGAGAATCTCTTCCATAAGATGTAGAAAAGCCGGTGGCCTGGATGGAATCCTACCAGAAATGCTGAAGTACAGCCCACCAGAAATACAGGCTGCAATGGTTAAACTCTTCAATATTGTGCTAAGTGCCGGCTACTTCCCTCGTACCTGGAACCAAGGCCTCATCACACCCATCCACAAGAACGGAGACAGGTATGACCCAGCCAACTACAGAGGCATATGTGTCAGCAGCAACCTGGGGAAACTGTTCAACAGCATCCTGAACAAGAGGATCCTCAGTTTCCTCACCGAACATAACATCCTCAGCAAGAGCCAAGCAGGGTTCATGCCAAACCACCGCACCACTGACCACATCTATACCCTGCACAGCCTCATTCAGAGACATGTCCACAATACAAAGAACGGGAAGATATACGCCTGCTTCGTGGACTTTAAAAAGGCCTTCAATTCGGTGTGGCACCCGTGCTTATTCCTGAAACTGCTGGAGAGCGGAATAGGAGGAAAGACCTACGATGTTATCAAAAGCTCCTACACCGAGAACCTCTGCAGTGTGAGTGTGAACGGTAAATGAACGGCTTATTTCCAGCAGAGCCGTGGAGTTAGACAAGGCTGCAGCCTAAGTCCAACGCTCTTCAACATTTACATCAACGAGCTGGCTACCGCTCTGAAATCTTCCACAGCACCAGGTCCACCCTCCACGACACCCAGGCGAAATTCCTGCTGTATGCAGATGACCTGCTGCTTCTGTCACCAACCGAGAAAGGCCTCCAAGACAACCTGAAAATCTTAGAGAAATTCAGCTCCACCTGGGCACTACCGGTCAACCTAAAGAAAACCAACATCATGGTGTTCCAGAGGAGAAAGAGAAAATTAGACCAGCACCCTTCATTTGTCCTCAACAACTGCGCCCTTACAGGAACAGACAAATATACCTACCTGGGCCTAGAGATTCACCGGTCAGGGAGCTTCAAACAAGCCATAGAGACCCTGAAAGACAAGGCATGTAAAACCTTCTATAGCATCCGAAGGAAACTCTACCATCTGAAACCACCAGTGAGGGTCTGGTTAAAAATCTTCGACTCTGTCATCGCTCCAATCCTCCTGTATGGCAGTGAAGTCTGGGGTCCTCACACCTACCCAGACTGGTCAAGGTGGGATTCCAGCCCAACAGAAATATTCCACCTGGAATTCTGCAAGCACCTTCTCCAAGTCCATCGGAGCACCTCCAACAGTGCCTGCCGGGCCGAGCTGGGCAGATTCCCTCTACACCTAACGGTTCTAAAGAGGGCACTGTCATTCCGGGCTCACCTACATAGGAGCAATCCAAGCTCCCATCACCATAAAGCCCTGACACACGTAGGTGAAACAGAAAAACTAGGACCCTCGGAACAGCTCACCCAAACCCAACCTGACCAGAACACCAATCACAACAACCTGACAAAAGCCGAAATCAGGAAGATGGTAGACGAAGGCCAGGAGAGGTATGTCAGTGACTGGAAGAACGACATCATCAGCTCCCAGAAACTGACCATGTACCGGAGTCTACAGAGAGACTACAGACTGGCCCCATACCTGGAGAAACTCCCGGACCCCAGAGACTGCAAGATCCTGAGCCGGTATAGACTCAGTGCCCACAGTCTGGCCATCGAATGAAAGACTATGCCAACACTGTGACCAGGAGGCCATAGAGGACGAAACCCACTTCCTGCTACACTGCTCCAAATACTCAGAAGTGAGGGACACTCACTTCAGGAGACTCTCACATCTCTTCCCGGATTTCATCACCATGAAGGAGGAAGAGAAAACATATATATTGCTGGGGGAAGAAGAGAGAGCAGCAGAGATAGCAGCGCGGTATGTGAGCGAATGTCATAGACTCCGAGAAAGAGAACTACGATATGCCATGGACTTCTATAGCCCCCACCCTGGATCTGCCCCCATCCCCCCTCCCTATGCCATGGACTTCTATAGCCCCCACCCCGGATCCGCGCCACCATCACCACTCCCTATGCCATGGACTTCTATAGCCCCCACCCCGGACCTCGCCCCCATCACCCCTCCCAATGCCATGGACTTCCATAGCCCCTACCCTAGATCTGCCCCTACCCAACATCCCTATCCCTATTCCCTTTTGTACACTTGCTTTGGCAAAACTAATGTGTATTTAGTCCTGCCAATAAAGCTACTATGAATCTTGACTGTACGGGCTCTTGTCAGGTATATATTACTGTAGATCTAGACTGTATGGGCTCCTGTCAGGTATATATTATAGTAGATAGACTGTATGGGCTCCTGTCAGGTATATATTACTGTAGATATAGACTATACAGGCTCCTGTCAGGTATATATTACTGTAGATATAGACTGTACGGGCTCCTGTCAGTTATATATTACTGTAGATATAGACTATACAGGCTCCTGTCAGGTATATATTACTGTAGATATAGACTATGGGCTCCTGTCAGGTATATATTACTGTAGATATAGACTCTATGGGCTCCTGTCAGGTAAATATTACTGTAGATATAGACTGTATGGGCTCCTGTCAGGTATATATTACTGTAGATATAGACTGTATGGGCTCCTGTCAGGTGTATATTACTGTAGATACAGACTGTACGGGCTCCTGTCAGGTATATATTACTGTAGATATAGACTGTACGGGCTCCTGTCAGGTATATATTACTGTAGATATACACTGTACGGGCTCCTGTCAGGTATATATTATGGTAGATATAGACTGTATGGGCTCCTGTCAGGTATATATTATTGTAGATATAGACTGTACGGGCTCCTGTCAGTTATATATTATGGTAGATATAGACTCTATGGGCTCCTGTTAGGTATATATTACTGTAGATATAGACTGTACGGGCTCCTGTCAGGTATATATTACTGTAGATATAGACTGTATGGGCTCCTGTCAGGTATATATTACTGTAGATATAGACTGTACGGGCTCCTGTCAGTTATATATTATGGTAGATATAGACTCTATGGGCTCCTGTTAGGTATATATTACTGTAGATATAGACTGTACGGGCTCCTGTCAGGTATATATTATGGTAGATATAGACTGTATGGGCTCCTGTCAGGTATATATTATTGTAGATATAGACTGTACGGGCTCCTGTCAGTTATATATTATGGTAGATATAGACTCTATGGGCTCCTGTTAGGTATATATTACTGTAGATATAGACTGTACGGGCTCCTGTCAGGTATATATTACTGTAGATATAGACTGTACGGGCTCCTGTCAGGTATATATTACTGTAGATATAGACTGTATGGGCTCCTGTCAGGTATATATTACTGTAGCTATACACTGTACGGGCTCCTGTCAGATATATATTACTGTAGATATAGACTGTATGGGCTCCTGTCAGGTATATATTACTGTAGATATAGACTATACAGGCTCCTGTCAGGTATATATTACTGTAGATATAGACTGTACGGGCTCCTGTCAGGTATATATTACTGTAGATATAGACTGTACGGGCTCCTGTCAGGTATATATTACTGTAGATATAGACTGTATGGGCTCCTGTCAGGTATATATTATTGTAGATATAGACTGTTATGGGCTCCTGTCAGGTATATATTATGGTAGATATAGACTCTATGGGCTCCTGTTAGGTATATATTACTGTAGATATAGACTGTACGGGCTCCTGTCAGGTATATATTACTGTAGATATAGACTGTATGGGCTCCTGTCAGGTATATATTACTGTAGATATAGACTGTATGGGCTCCTGTCAGGTATATATTACTGTAGATATACACTGTATGGGCTCCTGTCAGGTATATATTACTGTAGATATAGACTATACAGGCTCCTGTCAGGTATATATTACTGTAGATATAGACTGTATGGGCTCCTGTCAGGTATATATTATGGTAGATATAGACTCTATGGGCTCCTGTTAGGTATATATTACTGTAGATATAGACTGTACGGGCTCCTGTCAGGTAAATATTACTGTAGATATAGACTGTACGGGCTCCTGTCAGGTATATATTATTGTAGATATAGACTGTACGGGCTCCTGTCAGGTAAATATTACTGTAGATATAGACTGTACGGGCTCCTGTCAGGTATATATTACTGTAGATATAGACTGTACGGGCTCCTGTCAGGTATATATTACTGTAGATATAGACTGTATGGGCTCCTGTCAGGTATATATTACTGTAGATATAGACGGTATGGGCTCCTGTCAGGTATATATTACTGTAGATATAGACTGTACGGGCTCCTGTCAGGTATATATTACTGTAGATATAGACTGTACGGGCTCCTGTCAGGTATATATTACTGTAGATATAGACTGTATGGGCTCCTGTCAGGTATATATTACTGTAGATATAGACTGTATGGGCTCCTGTCAGGTATATATTATGGTAGATATAGACTTTATGGGCTCCTGTTAGGTATATATTACTGTAGATATAGACTGTACGGGCTCTCTGTCAGGTAAATATTACTGTAGATATAGACTGTATGGGCTCCTGTCAGGTATATATTACTGTAGATATAGACTGTATGGGCTCCTGTCAGCTATATATTACTGTAGATATAGACTGTATGGGCTCCTGTCAGGTATATATTACTGTAGATATAGACTGTACGGGCTCCTGTCAGGTATATATTACTGTAGATATAGACTGTACAGGCTCCTGTCAGGTATATATTACTGTAGATATAGACTGTACGGGCTCCTGTCAGGTATATATTATAGTAGATATAGACTGTATGGGCTCCTGTCAGGTATATATTACTGTAGATATAGACGGTATGGGCTCCTGTCAGGTATATATTACTGTAGATATAGACTGTACGGGCTCCTGTCAGGTATATATTACTGTAGATATAGACTGTACGGGCTCCTGTCAGGTATATATTACTGTAGATATAGACTGTATGGGCTCCTGTCAGGTATATATTACTGTAGATATAGACTGTATGGGCTCCTGTCAGGTATATATTATGGTAGATATAGACTTTATGGGCTCCTGTTAGGTATATATTACTGTAGATATAGACTGTACGGGCTCCTGTCAGGTAAATATTACTGTAGATATAGACTGTATGGGCTCCTGTCAGGTATATATTACTGTAGATATAGACTGTATGGGCTCCTGTCAGCTATATATTACTGTAGATATAGACTGTATGGGCTCCTGTCAGGTATATATTACTGTAGATATAGACTGTACGGGCTCCTGTCAGGTATATATTACTGTAGATATAGACTGTACAGGCTCCTGTCAGGTATATATTACTGTAGATATAGACTGTACGGGCTCCTGTCAGGTATATATTATAGTAGATATAGACTGTATGGGCTCCTGTCAGGTATATATTACTGTAGATATAGACTGTACGGGCTCCTGTCAGGTATATATTACTGTAGATATAGACTGTATGGGCTCCTGTCAGGTATATATTACTGTAGATATAGACTGTACAGGCTCCTGTCAGGTATATATTATTGTAGATATAGACTGTATGGGCTCCTGTCAGGTATATATTACTGTAGATATAGACTGTACGGGCTCCTGTCAGGTATATATTATTGTAGGTATAGACTGTATGGGCTCCTGTCAGGTATATATTACTGTAGATATAGACTGTATGGGCTCCTGTCAGGTATATATTACTGTAGATATAGACTGTACAGGCTCCTGTCAGGTATATATTACTGTATAGACTGTATGGGCTCCTGTCAGGTATATATTATTGTAGATATAGACTGTATGGGCTCCTGTCAGGTATATATTACTGTAGATATAGACTGTATGGGCTCCTGTCAGGTATATATTATTGTAGATATAGACTGTACGGGCTCCTGTCAGGTATATATTACTGTAGATATAGACTGTATGGGCTCCTGTCAGGTATATATTACTGTAGATATAGACTGTATGGGCTCCTGTCAGGTATATATTACTGTAGATATAGACTGACATAATGGCAAAACTAAAAGCAATGGAGGAAAAAGTAAAAAATTTCCAAAACCCTGTGGATACACCTATTACATTACAGGAAGTAGCAGAGAGAATCTCTTCCATAAGATGTAGAAAAGCCGGTGGCCTGGATGGAATCCTACCAGAAATGCTGAAGTACAGCCCACCAGAAATACAGGCTGCAATGAAACGGATCACCTGTAACAGTACTAATGTCATATATTTTGCCACCTGCCCTTGTGATAAGATCTATGTGGGGATGACTACACGTCAACTAAAGGTGCGGGTTAGGGAACATGTCTTGGGGATTGTTGCGGCAGCCACACAAGAAGAAACCCATCTTCTTAAGACAATTCCACGCCATTTCAAGACTTTCCATGGGTGTAGCGGCGACCTCTTTAAAGTAAGGGGGATTGACATGATTGATGTTAATATTCGGGGTGGTCGGGTCTCTAAGAAATTGGCCCAATTAGAATCCAAATGGATTTGGCGATTGGACACTGTACAACCTCAGGGTTTGAATGAACATCTTAGCTATGCTCCTTTCTTATGATTATCTGCCTGGCTTATAGTGGATGTCGCTTGGCACCCTCGTTTTATATGTTTATATGTTTTTAACATGTTTTTTTCATTTTATTAATTTTTTCTTTTTGTGCTCCAGTTATTCAACATGATTACAGTTTCTATACAAGATGAATAAGAAATATAATTGTCAAAGTTCGTGAACATCGGAATACCTCCATTATACTGAAGTTTAGATGTCTCCCAACAGTTTGATACTCCAGCAGATGTCATTCTGGAACCACTGACCGTGATCTATGCGGTCTATATCTATACTTGTCAACGTATATGCATTTTATGTATGAAGCTGCATCTAATTTTAGGAGTTGTCTTTATTATGGTATTATATTATATTAAGTCTAAATATCCCCCAGCAGTTATATATATTTTGGCAGATGCTATTGCTGAGTTATTGTTATTGATTTTTGTGTTGGCATGTGTATATTTATAGTTTGGGCTGCATCAAATGTAGGAAGTAGGTGGTCCCCTGCTGGCACGCGCACGCTGTCATTCATGTGTGCGCCGCCCTCTGGCTTTCGGCGTCTGTGGGCGGTGACGGTTCACTCCGCCTACCGATGTGACGCCGACGCCGAAGGACGTCGACTCAGGATGACGACGTGCGCGTCAATTGAAGCGGGAGACTTCACTTCCTGGTCACAGCCTCCGTGGCGTGTGACGCAGTCGGAGGAAAGGCAATTTAAAAAGGTATTTAAGGAGCGCAAGTAAGGAGGTGTGTGTGCCCCCTGAAGAAGGATCGGACCGAAACGTGCGTTGGGGTGCGCACACACACCCCCTCTTGCCCTCGCATTGTTTGTGCCGTGTTCCTGAGCTGCCAGGTAATATACACTATCGACTATTTAGGATATACCCGATCTCCTAATATAGGCAGTGTGCATTATACCAATGTTGGCATCTGTTATATAATAGGGTTTCCTTTTTGTAGTTGATATCGGCGCTCAGTAATTAATTTGCTTAATGACACGGTGACTGGATATGAGACTGAGTCCCATGGTGCTGAAGCAAAAATTTTAGGATTATTGAAGCTTTGTTAATTTTTTGGTGTTGTTCACTTATTGTTTTTTAACACCCACCTATGGGCTTTTGTATTCTTGTAATAAATATATACTTTATATTGAGGGTTTGCGGGGGTGGTGTGCCCCTTATCGTATTTTAACTGTGTGCTGGGCGTACATTCATTTAGGGTGCTGTACAGTCTCTTGCCACGTTTAACTTGTTGTCGTTTGTATCAATAAAATATTTTGTTTTATATATATGGACTAGTACATCTTTCTCCACATGTGGACTGTTTTCTTATAGGTATATATTACTGTAGATATAGACTGTATGGGCTCCTGTCAGGTGTATATTACTGTAGATATAGACTGTACGGGCTCCTGTCAGGTATATATTACTGTAGATATAGACTGTACGGGCTCCTGTCAGGTATATATTACTGTAGATATAGACTGTATGGGCTCCTGTCAGGTATATATTACTGTAGATATAGACTGTACGGGCTCCTGTCAGGTATATATTATTGTAGATATAGACTGTATGGGCTCCTGTCAGGTATATATTACTGTAGATATAGGCTGTATGGGCTCCTGTCAGGTATATATTATTGTAGATATAGACTGTATGGGCTCCTGTCAGGTATATATTACTGTAGATATAGACTGTACGGGCTCCTGTCAGGTATATATTACTGTAGATATAGACTGTACGGGCTCCTGTCAGGTATATATTATTGTAGATATAGACTGTATGGGCTCCTGTCAGGTATATATTACTGTAAATATAGACTGTATGGGCTCCTGTCAGGTATATATTACTGTAGATATAGAATGTACGGGCTCCTGTCAGGTATATATTATTGTAGATATAGACTGTACTGGCTCCTGTCAGGTATATGTTATGATATAGACTGTATGGGTTCCTGGTAAGTAGTGTTTTGGATCCAGAAAGTAGTATATGAAGTAGACACGTGCCTTTTGTGTCTGTAGCTCTACTGTAGTGTGTGGGAGTTCTTAATCATTAGTCTAGAAGCAAAAACACTCCTAATAATAATAAAAATAATCTTTATTTATATAGCGCCAACATATTCCGCAGCGCTTTACAGTTTAACAGTTTCAAAACACAAGTCATAAGTAACAAAGTTAACAATACAATAATTAAAGCAAAATAAGCCGCCCCTGCTCGTGAGAGCTTACAATCTACAATGAGGTGGGGGAATACAAAGTACCGGTGTGTATATACAATGGTGCATTTACAATGATGGTCCAGCCATCTTGAGGGAGTGAGGGATGGATGGAGATAGTGAATGGGCTACACCCACACACACATAAAATGACTTAGTGAACGTGATAGGCCGCTCTGAACCAAAGTCTTTTGAGGGAGCGCCTGAAACTATGCAAATTGTGGATAGTCCTAATTTCTTGGGGTAGAGCATTCCAGAGGATTGGCGCAGCGCTGGAGTCTTGGAGTCGGGAGGTACAGATTAATGCAGAGGTTAGTCGAAAGTCATTTGCAGAGCGCAGTAGTCGGTTAGGCCGATAGACAGAAATGAGGGAGGAGATGTAGGGGGTGCTGCACTGTGGAGAGCTTTGTGGGTGAGAACAAGTACTTTGAATTGGATCCTATAATGAATGGGCAGCCAATGTAAGGACTGGCGAAGAGCGGACGCGTCTGAGTACTGATTAGCCACATGGACGACTCTCGCTGCTGCATTATGTACTGGAGAGGGGATAGTCGAGTAACAGGGAGGCCAATTAATAGAGCGTTGCAGTAGTCCAGGTGGGAGTGGATCAGGGCGACAGTGCGGGTTTTTGTTGTTTCCATGTTCAGAAAAGGGCAGATTCTAGAAATGTTCTTTAGGTGTAAGCGGCAAGAGTTTGTGTATGGGATGTGAAGGAGAGATTGTTGTCAAACATAACACCCAGACAAGCGCGCCTGTGGCCAGGGTGTTATTATGGTGCCGCCCACAGAGACAGAAATGTCATATTTAGGGAGGTTAGTAGACGGCAGGAGCAGAATAAGTTCAGTTTTTGAGAGGTTGAGTTTCAGATAGAGAGCAGACATGATGTTGGAGACTGCGGACAGAGAGTCACTGGCGTTCTATAGTACAGCGGAGGTAAGGTCGGGGGATGACGTGTATAGTTGTGTGTCATCAGCATAAATATGGGACTGAAAGCCAAATCTGCTGATGGTCTGTCCAATTGGGTCCGTGTAGAGAGAAAGGACTAATCCCTGAGGTACCAAGACAGTGAGAGGAAAAGATGACGTGGAGCCAGCTAACAAAACACTGAAGGAGCGGTCAGAAAGTTAGGAAGAGAACCAGGAGAGAACAGAATCCTTAATACCTAGTGACTGGAGCCTAGAGAGTAGGAGATGGTCAACAGTGTCAAAAACTGCAGAAAGGTCGAGAAGAATGAGCAGAAAGTGGTCACCATTACATTTTGCTGGCAGAAGGTCATTGGTCACTTTGATAAGTGCAGTTTCTGTCGAATGTAGGGGGCGGAAGCCGGACTGTGAAAGGTCTAGGACGGAGGGAGTGGAGAGGTAACGGGTAAGGCGGAAGTAGACTAGGCGCTCCAAAAGTTTATATATGAGGGCGAGATTGGAGACTTGTGTACTTTTTTGTGCAAGATGGGTCGAGAGCGGGTTTCTTTAGTAATGGAGTAACGATAGAGTGAAGAAGGATGGGAAAATGCCCGAGGAGAGGTTAAAGATTGTAGTTAGGTGAGTTGTGACAACTGGAGAAGATGTGAGGGAATGGGATCGGTAGTGCATGTAGTCGGAAGAGAAGAAGAGGAGTCTGGAGACTTCTGTGATGGGATCAAATGTGGAAAGTGACCCAGGGGAATGGCAGGCACAGTACCGTATAAGGAATGTGCCTCTGTGGAGACCCTAAAAAAAAGCTAGAACCTGTGTGCAGTGCCCATTTCCCCCCTCCCACTACTCCCCACGTGATGCCATAATTCGGACGCCCAACTGACGAATGGGAAGAGGAAGGGGGGGCATTCGGCCACATCCTCAGGGGTTAAATTCAGGTACCTTGGGTCTGCGACTGCCTCTTTCTCCCCAGCTGACCCTTGGAAGCTTTTGGCCCACCCTCCCTCCCTTATAGATTCACGGATGTGCTGCGTAACTATTGTTAAAATGTTTAAAAAAATAAAAATAAAAATTATTCACATTGTTATGGTTGTTATTAAGTCACAGCAGTAGTGTAGAGGGGGCCAAGGTTCGTAACCTCTCGTCTTGCTCGTCCAGCGATCATTGAAGGGGCCTTCAGCGAGGAGTCCGTTGCGAATTGTACTTGCCTCTCTCTTATTAAATTGACTAAACTGTGACTGACCTGGTCAACCCATCCAGGCCCGTCGGTGGTTTTTATTACAGGATTGGTGCCAGGCGGGAAGGCACTGTTTACATCACACGGGAGGGATGGGAGTCACAGCACTTGGTGGTTGGGAGCAGATTTCCTGACGGATATTATCTATTTTTTCTAGAAAGTGAGGCCAGGTCATCAGCACAAATGACTGTGACAGGGGCTTGTGCTTTTGGCCTGAGGAGGGAGTGAAAAGTGTCAAAAAGTTTCTTGGGGTTGTTGGCTAGTGAGGAGATCAGTGTGGTGAAGTAGGTCTGTTTGGCGAGGTGAAGTGCAGCGTTATAGGCTCTTAACATAAATTTGAAGTGGATGAAGTCTTCTGGTGTGCGAGTTTTTCTCCACAGGCGTTCAGCACTCCTAGAGCATCGCTGGAGAGTTCGATTTTGCGATGTGAGCCAGAGCTGTTTAACACTGTGTTTGGAGGTTCTGAGCGTGAGCGGCGCTACTTGGTCCAGGGTGCTCATGAAATATTTGTATAAAGACGCATGCATTCATGATCTCCTCCTGCTAATTCACATGAAAATAATGCTTCAAATCCTCTTAAAGTTTCCTATTAATTTGACTGCAAAATCTTAAAAAAAAAAAAAAAAAACCTGGGAGCTTTGTTTTGATGACGTAAATGCGTAATGGAAAGAAAACAAACATAGAACAGCATTATGATAAAATACATGTGAGTGATAGAAATATGGAGAACATGCACAGTTATATGTCAAAAAATACTATACCACATCCGATGAATTCACAGTAGATTGTACTTCACCTAGTAAGACAAAATTCAAAATCATTTCTGCCATTGTATATTCTACAAAAAATAAAAATACAGCAATTTATAAGCTTCAAGTAAATGACATGAAAGCAAACAACCTTTAAATACATACAAGCTGAAAATACATAAATACATATATACACACACCTCTGGCAAAAATTGAGAACACTGCCAAACTTACAGTTTGATTTTTCTATTTATAGGCATATTTGAGTAAAATGTAAATTGCTCTTTTAGTCTATAAACTACTGACGTGTCTTGCTCGAAATTTCAAAGCAATAAATATTTAATTTTCAGAATAGAAATACCGTATATACTCGTGTATAAGCCGAGATTTTCAGCCCATTTTTTAGGGCTGAAAGTCCCCCTCTCGGCTTATACGCGGGTCATATGCGGGGGAGGGGGAGCGGGGGTGTCTGATTATACTCACCTCTCCGCCGCCGCGGTCTCTGCAGCCCCCCTGCTTCTCCCACGATCTCCGGCTCCTTCCTGCAGCGGTCACATGGCACCGCTCATTAAAGTCATGAATATGCACATACTCATGACTTTAATGAGCGGTACCATGTGACCGCTGTAGGAAGGAAGCGCTGTGGAGAGCGCCGGGAGAAGAGGAGAGGCTGCAGGGATGCGCAGCGGAGGGGTGAGTACAGTGATATTTACCGGTCCTCTCTCCACCGCTGTGCTGCGTCCTCGTCTGACTCCTCTGGCTGTGAATGATCAGGCAGAGGGCGCAATGACGTCGTTAGTGAGCGCCGCGCCCCCTGCCAGATCATTCACTGCCAAGGACCAGGAAGAGGGAGCAACGCTGCGGTGCAGAGAGGACAGGTAAATATCTCAGGTGCCGGGGTCCTGAGCGAGCGGTGACACCGGCACCTGTCCCTCATCACGCGCCGGTGTCACCGCCTGCTCAGGACCCCGGCGCACCTGGCCCCCAGCGACGAGAGGTGAGTATGTAATTTTTTTTTTTTTTCCGCAGCAGCATATGAAGCATAATCGAGGCGGGGCGGGGTCGCCTCCGGCAGCGGGGACAGCCACATGGACCAGCACAAGATGACGACTCGGTCACAGGTATGGAGACCTCAAACATCGTTTACAACATTTCATCACAATGTCTCTCCCCGGCCGAGGTTTCATTGTTACAGAAAGGACTGACATTCTGCCCTGTTCCCCGTTTCAACACCTTTTTATTAGAACAGGAATTATCTCGTTTCTTCCGGACTCTGAGACTTAAGGCACATTTTTCAACTCTCCCCACAGGAGATTCCATAAGTAACACTACATTGGGTTCTCAATTTTCATTACGCTCGCTGGATCTTAGAATCCCTAGTTCTTTTCAGCCTCCACGTATATATCACCCTATTGAGACATTTATTGGTTTGGTCAAAAATGATATGAAAGTAGTCCTTGATACCATCAAGAAAGGTGACATAAGAATCAAGAACAATCTAACTACTGAAGAATATAGATCCTTAGCCACTCTTAAGTCTAACAAAAATCTCGTAATAAAGCCAGCGGACAAAGGGGGTTCTATAGTTGTCCTAGATCGTTCATATTATCTAGAAGAAATCATGACACAGTTATCAGATTCTGATACCTACTTACCTATAGCTAATAATCCCTCTTTTGATATAGCCCGAGACATCAGAACACTGATTGACTGATACATACACTTAGGTACTATTGATAGTAAACTTGGTGACTTTCTAGTGAACTCACATCCGGTGGTTCCGGTATTTTACACGTTGCCAAAGATTCACAAGAATCTTCTTAGACCTCCTGGCAGACCTATTGTCGCCTCGACCAATTCCATTCTATCACCCTTGGCTATTACTATTGAAAAAATTTTGTCTCCATTAGTTCCTAATATAAGGTCCTTTCTAAAGGACACTACGCATTTTCTTCTTTCCCTTAAGGATCTGGGCCAGTTACCAACCAATTCTTTATTGGTTACTATGGATATCAATAGCTTATATACCAGCATTCGTCATAATGATGGCATGGAGTCAGTTCATAAATTCCTCCGGGCTCATACAGCGCTGACCACTGACCAAATACAATTTTGTAATGACTTACTTAACTTAATTTTGACCAGAAACTTCTTCCTATTTGGTGACCAGTTCTACATTCAATTGAGGGGCACCGCGATGGGGTCTAATATGGCACCGCCTTATGCAAATATATTCATGGATGACTTTGAAAACTCTTATGTATATCCACATACTCTGTTCACCTCTCATGTGATCTATTGGAAGCGTTATATCGACGACGTTTTCCTTGTTTGGACAGGGGGACTAGACAATTTACTTAGTTTCTACAATGATCTCAACTCATGTGTACCTGGATTGACATTTTCAATCCAGTATAACCCTAAAACGATCAACTTTCTGGATACCCTAATTACCATTAAGGAGAATGGTATTATTGAGACCGACATTTATATCAAACCGACAGACAAAAACAGTTTACTGTTGTACTCCAGTTGCCATCCCTTGCACACCAGGAATTCGCTACCAATATCCCAACATTGCCGCATTGACAGGATCGTATCTGATCCCGCCCTGTGCAGTTATAGACACAAGGAGATGCAAGCCAAATTTTCTAATAGGGGATATCCTCCTACTCCTTCAGTTGCCACACGGAGTTCACGTGATAGACAAGACAAACCACCTACTAACACCAGGATACCGTTTGTGAGGACTTACCACCCATTTAATTTTCAGATCAATAAGTGCCTTTTTAGACATTGGGGAATCCTTCGGGACTCCTATCCCAACGTCCCTGAATTCAGCAATGTTCCTATGATTTGCAATAAAAGGAGTTCTAATATTAAAAATTACTTAGTTAGGGCCGACATAGGATCTCTGAAGAAGGATCAGATTCAAAGGGTCATTTCTACACAACGTAAGGGTACTTTTCCCTGCCTGGGCTGTCTACAATGTTCTCATGTTATTAAAGGAGATTCGTTTTCCCATCCTCGGTCAGGACGTAGATTCCCCATCAATGAAGTCTTTACTTGTAACTCATCGTTTGTTGTCTATTTTATTAAGTGCCCTTGTGGGTTAGGGTATGTCGGCGAAACCACACAACATGTACGCGATCGTATTTCGCAACATAAGTCGACTATTAGGTGCGGACGCACCTGTCTTCCTATTCCGGCGCATTTTCTCCAACACCATCATAATATTTCTCAGCTCAAATTCCAGGTCATTGACCATGTTCCTCCCTCCAGACGAGGTGGGGATAGGGTGAAACTTCTTAAGGAACGTGAATCATTTTGGATTCACACCCTTCAGACTCTGGCCCCCTTTGGTCTCAACAAGGATTACGACTACTCTTGACGTTCTACTGGTACCATTTTGCCTATGGGTTAATGCAGATTTTTTTATATAGATGCCTAGTCGCCTATGTTAGACCCGTTCTCTGTTGTTCCATGTGGTATTAGGCCTGATCATTTATGATGGTTTGCTCATTTGGCTTCCACACCTATGTGTGTATATATATATATATATATATGTGCATGTTCCTTTTATTTGTTCATTATCATTGCTACAAACGTTTTGAGCCAGCTATATGTTTTTCCCCCCTTTTTTTCACTATTGTGTCATTTTTAATTAATTAATTTTTTCCTTATACTCTTTTTTTCACAGGGAGCCACGGAGCAGCAGTGAATCCTTGCTACATCTTCCTGGGCATGCGCACTTCTGTTTTATTCAGCCTTTATGTTCACCCAGTTCGGAGCGTTGCGCGCAGGCGCACTGGCATTCTTTTCTGTTCTCATTCTCTGGTTCCTCCTCCTTCGGCTTCTCGGCTCTTTTCGGCTTTTTTCGCACTGCGCATGCGCATCTCTGCCCCATTTACTCACCTTTGAACCCGGAACTCTTTCTTTAGTTCACGCACGCAGATATAAGAATCCTCCATGGCGTTCTGGTCCCTGCACACGCGGATCACTCTCTCTGACACCGGACGTTCCTTTGCACGGCTCCTTGCCTGCGATTCTTGGTCTTTATATGTCAGCACTCTTATAAGGTAATGGTCGATCTTCTTATTTCTTGGCACTTGGTTTCATGTACTTTTACTTTTCACCTCAGTGTTTTTATACTCACTATGGGCTTTTCTTATATAGGATTCCACTACTCTCCGCTCCTGTGACTGGTCATATCAGCAATAGTAACGTATCTACCTTTACCTCCATATACTTCCTCCTATATGCTCCCTAAGATACTTCCACATATCGTTTTCTATATATATATATATATTTATCGTATCTTTCCTGTGGCTCCCCTTTTTTTTGGTCTCCTATCTCCTCTGAAATGTGATCTAATATATCCTCTTTTCCATATGTCATGGATACTATTTTGTCTCCATTTCTTTGATATCCCCTGGCCTAGTACTATCTTTTGATAAAATTGTATACTATTACTCAGTTGTGGTATCACTATATATTATATTGTTGTATATCTATACGTGCTTGTTTTTCCCTATTTCTTTATGTTATACAGTTTCTTTATGGAGATTGGGTTCCCACTAATGTGGTTTTATTTAATTTCATTATGTATCAATTTCTTTTGTATTGGTTTCTTATATTCTTTATTTTATATTTTGCAGAAAACAGACTATACTTGATAAAGGCGCTATTAGCCGAAACGTTGTTCAATTTTTGTTACGTCTGTCATCACATTGAACCTGCTACCATATTTGAATTATTTCCTGTATTAAATACTTTATTTTTGGATTTTTTTGTCTTGGGTCATTTGAGTGCAGGAGTTTTCTATACTCATATCTGTTGATTTTTTTTCTCCTGGCACCACATTTCATTTTAAGTGAGCACCCCTTACTCGTTTACTGTGACTACTACTACTGTACCGCTCATTAAAGTCATGAATATGCACATACTCATGACTTTAATGAGCGGTACCATGTGACCGCTGTAGGAAGGAAGTGCTGTGGAGAGCGCCGGGAGAAGAGGAGAGGCTGCAGGGATGCGCAGCGGAGGGGTGAGTACAGTGATATTTACCGGTCCTCTCTCCACCGCTGTGCTGCGTCCTCGTCTGACTCCTCTGGCTGTGAATGAAAAGGCAGAGGGCGCAATGACGTCGTTAGTGAGCGCCGCGCCCCCTGCCAGATCATTCACTGCCAAGGACCAGGAAGAGGGAGCAACGCTGCGGTGCAGAGAGGACAGGTAAATATCTCAGGTGCCGGGGTCCTGAGCGAGCGGTGACACCGGCACCTGTCCCTCATCACGCGCCGGTGTCACCGCCTGCTCAGGACCCCAGCGCACCTGGCCCCCAGCGACGGGAGGTGAGTATGTAATTTTTTTTTTTTTTTCCGCAGCAGCATATGGGGCATAATCTGGAGCATATGGGGCATAATCTGGAGCATATGGGGGCATAATATGGAGCATATGGGGCATAAGCTGTGTAACATATGGGGGCATAATATGGAGCATATGGGGGCATAAGCTGTGGAACATATGGGGGCATAATATGGAGCATATGGAGGCATAATCTGGAGCATATGGGGGCATAATATGGAGCATATGGGGGCATAAGCTGTGGAACATATGGGGGCATAATCTGGAGCATATGGGGGCATAATATGGAGCATATGGGGGCATAAGCTGTGGAACATATGGGGGCATAATATGGAGCATATGGGGGCATAAGCTGTGGAACATATGGGGGCATAATATGGAGCATATGGAGGCATAATCTGGAGCATATGGGGGCATAATATGGAGCATATGGGGGCATAAGCTGTGGAACATATGGGGGCATAATCTGGAGCATATGGGGGCATAATATGGAGCATATGGGGGCATAAGCTGTGGAACATATGGTGCATAATCTGGAGCATATGGGGCATAATCTGGAGCATATGGGGGCATAATCTGTGGAACATATGGGGGCATAATCTGGAGCATATGAGGGCATAATCTGTGGATCATACGGGGCATAATCTGTGGAATATATGGGGGCATAATCTGGAGCATATGGGGGCATAATCTCTGAAGCATACTGGGCATAATCTGGAGCATATGGGGGCATAATCTGGAGCATATAGGGGCATAATCTGTGGAGCATATTGGGCATAATCTGTGCAGCATATGGGGGCATAATCTGTGGAGCATCATATGGGGGCATAATCATTTTTCACCCTAGGCTTATACGCGAGTCAATAAGTTTTCCCAGTTTTTTGTGGCAAAATTAGGGGGGTCGGCTTATACACGGGTCGGTTTATACATGAGTATATACGGTAGTTGAAATTAGAAAAAAAATGTTCTTGCAGAACTCAAATGCAAATAAACAAAGTTCATAATCATTTATAAACAACAATACTAATGTTTTAACTCATGACCAGTTAACAAATCATTATTTAATGTAACAACCATGATTGTTAATCCCAGCTTTCATGCGTCTTGGCATGCTTTCCACCAGTCTGTCACACCGCTTTTAAATAACCTTATTACTCTCCTGTCACAAATATGTAAGCCGTTCTTTGTTTGATGGCTGGTGACTCTCCATCTTCCTCTTGATTACATTCCAGAGGCTTTCAATGGGGTTCAGGTCTAGAGATTGGGCAGGCCTTGACAGATTTGTTGTGGTGGTCCTTCATCCACACATTGATTGACCTAGCTGTGTGGCATGGTGCATTGTCCTGCTGGAGGAACCAGTCCTCAGAGTTGGGGAACATTGCCTGAGCAGAAGGAATCAACTGTTTTTCCAGGATAACCTTGTATGCGGCTTGATTCATACGTCATTCGCAGATTAACCTGCGCAATTCCAGCCTTGCTGAAGCATCCCCAGATCACCACCGATCCTCCACCAAATTTCACAATGGGTGCAAGACACTGTGGCTTGTACGCCTCTCCAGGTCTAACCATTAGACGACCAGGTGATGGGCAAAGCTGAAAGTTAGACTCAGAAGATTATCTTACTCCAGTCCTCTATGGTCCAATCCTTATGGTCTTTGGCAAACTTCAGCCTGGCTCTCCTTGGCTTCTCATTGATGAAAGGCTTTTTTCAAGCTTTACATGACTTGAGCCCTGCCTCTAGGAGCCTGTTACGAACAGTTCTTGCCGTGCATTTCACCCCAGCTGCCATTCATTTTGTAGGTCACTTGATGTCATCCTGCGGTTGCTGAGTGACAGAAAGAAGGATTTTTGGTACTTACTTGGAGTCTTCATTGGGGGACACAGCACCCTCCCCTAAATCCGTACCAGGGAACAAAGCGTTCCCCGCCACCCAAACTCCGGCCGGACACATCTTCCGGCGCTATCGCCGACACACAAGCGCCGCCCACCGCTTCGTGCATCAGCGTGTGGATGACGCACAAGCCTCCCCAGACCCTGCAAATGTCTCACAGCGTCGCGTCACCAGCGCCGGGACGCGCACCCTGCCTGCGCTAGCCCCGGCTCCACCCTGCCGGAAGGCCACACATCGCCCACGAGGCGAGCCAGCCAGGGAACAAAGTTTTCCCTGCCCCCAAACTCCGGCCGGACACACCTCCTTCCGGCGCTATCGTCGACACACAAGCGCCACCCACAGCTTCCTGCATCAGCGCGTGGACGCCGCACAAGCCTCCCCAGACCCTGCACGTGTCTCACAGCTCCAGCACACAGGAGGATCCATCCCCGGCTTCGCCTGCCCGCCTCGGGGACACAGCTACTGCACGCCATACCGCAGCTGCCACCGCCAATCACTGGGTACCGATAAGCAGGGGCACTGGTAGGCTCGGCACCCCACAGACCCTACCAAAACTCCACGCAGCCCCACTCCACTTAGCTGCATAGCCCACCGCGCCAGGCCGTACTCGCTCAGCAGCCGTGTCCTCGCCGCAACAGCACACCGTTGCCCAGACCCTACCTATGCCCAACCCCGCTGCACCCGCTCAGTTCCACACGGTGGTCCACTGTGCCCTTTGTAAGAAAAAGTGGGCTTCAGGCCAAGCGTCCCCCCCTCTGCTCGTCCTGCGTCCCCACCACCATGTCTGCCCATCAGGAAACCACCAATGCTGGGGAGGAGAACGCCCCCACCCCTCCGGAGTGGGCCGTCGCTATGTCTCAGTCCGTCTCGGACTTGACAAAAATATTGCAGTCCCTCGTACAGGTCCTGGAGCGTATGCCACAGCTAACTGCCGCCACCAGTGCTACGAACGCCACCCACGGCGATTCGCCTGCACCCGACCACGACCCTCACAGAGGCAGAGCAAAGCACAGAATGAGAAAGCGTACTTGTTTTAGTTCCCCGTCCAGCTCACCGGGCCCATCGGCGACTCCCAATCTGCCCCGGTCTACCCGTTCCCCCTCCCCGGAGGCGGACATAGGGTCGGATGTACCGTCCCAGTCAGGGTCTGACTCCGAGGACGATCATTCCTCAGGGACACAGGACATGGTTGATAGCCTCATCTCGGCTATCGTACAGACCCTCGAAATTAAAGAGGACGAGGCAGTCGCCCAGGACAACTCCTTCACATTCAAAAGGGTCAAACGACCCTCAAGGGTCTTCCCCAATCACAAGGAGTTCGAGGCTACTACAGCCCGACACTGGGAACACCCCAGAAAGCGTTTCCCGGGAAGGAGACGGCTAGACGTCCTATACCCCTTCAGCTCTGACCTGTTAACCAAATGGTCCGAGTCCCCCAAGGTGGACCCACCTACCTCCCGCTTGTCCGCCCATACGGTCCTGTCCATCCCTGACGCTGCGGCATTCAAGGACGCCACAGACAGACAGATCGAAGCCCTGACAAAATCTGCCTTTGAGGCATCAGGCGCATCACTCTGTCCCAACTTCGCCTCCACCAGGGTGGCAAAACCCGTATCGGCCTGGGCCAAAATTCTCAAACGGGGCATCCCGTCGGAGGTCCCAACAGAGGAACTTTCCGACTTAGCGGACCAGATCGCTCAAGCAGGCCTCCTTGGATGCTGCCGCCTGCTCCGCAAGGGCAAACAGCAACATTCTCGCAATTCGCCGGGTCCTTTGGCTAAAGGCGTGGAACGCGGACCCAGCTTCAAAAAAGTCCTTAACTAGCCTCCCCTTCCAGGGTTCTAGGCTCTTCAGGTCCAAACTGGACCAGATCATCTCTGACGCCACGGAGGGCAAGGGTAACTCTCTGCCCCAATACAGACCAAAATGGCCCTACAACAGGAAGGGACAACAGCCCTTTTGCCCCTTCCTCAGGCGGCTCCACTTCAACAGGAACGACCTTCTTCCCATGGAGACAGAAGGAAACCTTCCTTCAAGTCTACCCCTCACTGGAGAAACAAGAGCCGCCCCCCTAAGTCAACCAGTAACAGGAATCATAGATTTCCCCCTAAATGACGGGTCAACCCCACCTGGGAACCCTTCCAGGGTGGGGGGGAGACTCCTTTTGTTCAAGGAAACCTGGCTGTCAGTCGTCGACGACGCCTGGGTAAGGAAGATCATCACGTCCGGATACAAAATAGAGTTTTCTTCCCGCCCAGAGACGCTTCTTCGCCTCTCACCCACCAAAGCAGCCCTCACATCTCACAGGGTTTCTCTGCGCAGTCGCCTCCCGGCTAGAAGCAGAAGTGATCGTCCCCATCACGAACGAACGGTTCTCCGGGTTCTACTCAAACCTCTTCGTAGTCCCGAAAAAGGACGGCTCCCTTAGCCCGATCCTAGACCTCAAATGGCTGAACCCCCATCTTCAGATCCGCCACTTCAAAATGGAGTCCTTGTGCTCAGTAATCACCTCCATGGAGCTGGGGGAATTTCTTTGCTCCGTGGACATACAGGATGCTTACCTACACATTCCTGTCTGCATCAAACACCAAAAGTACCTCCGCTTTGCGGTGCAGGAACACCATTACCAGTTCACAGCTCTCCCGTTCGGCCTGGCCTCCGCCCCCAGAGTCTTCACAAAGGTCATGGCAGCGGTTATGGCCATCCTTCGATCCAAGGGGATCCTCATAATCCCCTACCTCGACGATCTCCTAGTCAAAGGTCCGTCACGCCAGGACTGCAACCAAAGCCTCCAGATCACCCTGAGCACCTTATCCTGCCTCGGGTGGCTCATCAACCGGGAGAAATCGACCCTGATACCAACCCAACGCCTTCTCTTTATGGGCATGGAACTCGACACCATTCGAGCTCGAGTCTTCCCCCCCGGAGAACTACTACTCTCTCAGACAGGGATCAAAGCCCTAAAGCGACCAGCCCCTCTTCCCCTACGTTTCGGCCTCAGAGTCCTGGGAAGATGGTCACCTCCATGGAGGCAGTACCATACACGTAGTTCCACACACGTCCCCTCCAGCCGTCATGGGACAAGAAGCCAGTGTCCCTAGACCGCCCAGTGTCCCTTCCGCCCAAAG
This sequence comes from Oophaga sylvatica, assembly GCA_033576555.1. Lineage (NCBI taxonomy): Eukaryota > Metazoa > Chordata > Amphibia > Anura > Dendrobatidae > Oophaga > Oophaga sylvatica. The sequence goes on along the minus strand of JARQOD010004245.1, from coordinate 31,123 downwards.
TGAAACAGTCCCTCACTTGTTGGACGCTGGCCTCCTCCGTCCTACACGGAAGATCATTCCTACCTCTCCGGTGGCAGATCATCACCACCGACGCCAGCCTGGAAAACAAAGGGAAAACGTTAACACAACACAAAACCTATAAGGGAAAAAAAGACTGCGGATCTGGTGTTAGATCCAGGTCCGCCTCCTACAGTCACTAATCAAAAAACTGAGTTGCTTTGTGCCTGTCGGTGGGTGTATACTGCTGGTGAGGAGTCCGCTTTTGCCTTATTTGCATAGTGTCAGCCTCCTAGTGACAGCATTATACACCCATAGTAACTGTGTCCCCCAATGAAGCGATAAAGAAATAAGATTTGTTTCAGGAGATCACCTAATCAGAAGCACATTTAGTAGAATGAGGTGTACTCTGGTTGTAATTCAACTGACACTGGAATGGAATGGCTGTCAGACATGTAGAGAAACTGATTTTTAAAAAACTGTGCAGTGATGTCTTAATGTTTCCCAGAGCTATATATCCACACACAGTATATACTCTAGTATTAGCCAAGATACCTAATTGTAGCTCAAAAAACAGGAAAACTTATTGACACAAGTATATGCCGGCGGGGATACAGCAGCTACTGGGTCCGCAAGTCTACTCTCTCCCCGTAGGTCCACGAGTCTCCCAAGGGGGTGCTTCTCACCCACTTCTTCACAGCAGCGCCATCCTGTCATGTATGACGTCCCGGAGGTGTGGGCATGCCGGTAACATATGAAGCAGCAGTAGCAGTCGTGTAGGCAAGCATTAGCCATCCGGTAAGTGGATGTTGTGGGAGGCATGTATTTTCGCTGCACACACTGAAGCGTGCAGCACTGAAAACCCAGTCCGCCCATAACCTCCACCTGACGTACGGCTACTGCTTGCTCCATTGTCACTGGCACGCAGCTACCTCCGGGACTCAATAGATGCACTGCTCTGCCGTGAAGGATGAGGTAAAAAAAAAAAACAGGGAAGAGAGACAGATCAGGGGAGGGGAAAACAGAATGGTGGGGGTGACACGAGTCTAAGCTGAGAGGGGCACTTTCATGCAAAAAATAAAAAATTTGCTGAAAAAGTCAGCTTATACTCCAACATACGTTGTTTTGTTTCAAATAAACAATTAAGAAATTCTAAGTCTAGAAAGCTGAAAGACCCATGAAGAACATAGTACCGACTACCACTGTCCAATGTATGGTAACCTTCTAGTTGTCATAGCTGCAGACCTTTATATGGGGAGATCTGCATAGCAATGTTAAAAAATTCGGCCACTGATGCTCCAGCAGTGAGTGAAGTGGTGCAAGGCTTGAGTGGAATCTCAAAGTGTAATAAAGAGCATGAAAAAGTAATTTTAATGAAATTCAACTAGAAATGGACCTTCCACAGATGTCATGTGTAAAAAGCAGAACTGCTGTAAGAAATTCCCCTTTTACACATGAAAAAAATACTGTATCTTACAACAATGCTGCAGCTTACAATTTTTGGTCTTTTTAAAAATGTATCTATTATATTCTGAATTGGTATCACACCTCCACCCACATCTGACAAACAAGTTTACAGACATCGAATGTATGGGTGAAGTTTAGGGGTACCAAGAAAGCAGTTATCAGCATTAAACCCCCCTCCCAAATCAAAAGTCCACCATCATTCAACATGCCCACCACACAAGCGCTCCTTGGGAAGGTATTAACCCCTCATAACCCACCAGAGGTCCCCAACATCCAGTACAAGGTCACCCTCCCCAAAATCCACCCGCATAGGGTACCCTCACAGCCAGCACAGGGTTCACCCCCCAAACCACACCAAGCAGGGTGGTCCATACGCAGTCAACACAAGGTCAAACCCCCAACCCCACAGTGGTTCCCCTTAGCCAGCACCATGTCACCCCCCAAAATCCTAAAAACAATGTGATGCCCCTGCAGCCAACACCAGGTCCCCCTGAAATCCCACCACAGTGGTCCAATAGCCAGCAGAAGGTTGCCACACACTAAAAGGGGTCAACGCCATGAGCAGCAGTTCACCCCAAAAGCAGGTCACCCTCAAATCACACCACAGGGGTCACCACAATAACCAGCAGCAGGTCGCCCCCTACTAAAAAGGGTCCCCTCAATAGCCAGCAGCAGGTGGCCCACCCAAATCCCACCACAAGCAGGTCACCTCCCAAACCCCACCACAGGGTTCCCCCCACCTCGAATAGCCAGCAGCAGGTCATCCACCACAAACCCCACAAGCAGGTTGCCCTCACATCCTACTACAGGGGTCCCCCCAATAACCAGCAGCAGGTCACCCCTCCAAACACCACAAGCAGGTCGCCCCCCACAAAAAGGGGTCCCACCTGAGCAGATCACCAAAAAAACCCCACCACAGGGTTACCCAACCTCCCCCCCCTCCCAAAAGCCTGCAGCAGGTCACCCTCAAACCCAAGCAGGTCGCCCTCAAATCCTACCAGAGTGGTCCCCCCCATTAACCAGCAGCAGGTGCCCCCCAGATACCAAAAGCAGGTCACCCACCATTAAAAGAGGTCCCCACCCATAAGCAGAAGGCGACGATCAAACCTACCACATGGGTCCCCCCAATAGCCAGCAGAAGGTGCCCCCCCATTAAAAGGGGTCCCAACCCATAAGCAGCAGGTCACTCAAACCCTACCACAGGGGTACCCCAAATAGCTAGCAGCAGGTCACCCCTCCAAACCCCACAAGCAGGTCACCCCCCACTAAAAGGGGTCCAACCTGAGCAGGTCACCAAACACCCCACCACAGGGTTCCCCAACCTCCCCCCCTCCCAAAAGCCTGCAGCAGATCACCCTCACACTCCACAAGCAGGTCGCCCTCAAATCCTACCACAGGGGTCCCCCAATAGCCAGCAGCAGGTTGTGCCCCAAAAACCAACCACAAGCAGGTCACCCACCACTAAAAGGGGTCCCACCTGAGCAGCTCACCCACAAATCACACACAGGGTCCCCCAATAGCCATTAAAGGGGTACCACCCACACACAACAGGTCACCTCAAATCCTACAACAGGGGTTCCCCCCAATAGCCAGCAGCAGGTTGCACCCCAAAAACCCACCACAAGCAGGTCACCCACCACTAAAAGGGTCCCACCTGAGCAGGTCACCCACAAATCACACCACAGGGGTCCCCCCAATAGCCATTAAAAGGGGTACCCACCACACACAACAGGTCACCCTCAAATCCTACAACAGGGGTTCCCCCAATAGCCAGCAGCAGGTTGCACCCCAAAAACCACCATAAGCAGGTCACCCACCACTAAAAGGGGTCCCACCTGAGCAGGTCACCACAAATCACACCACAGGGGTCGCCCCAATAGCCATTAAAAGGGGTACCACCCACACACAACAGGTCACCCTCAAATCCTACAACAGGGGTTCCCACCAATAGCCAGCAGCAGGTTGCACCCCAAAAACCCACCACAAGCAGGTCACCCCCCACTAAAAGGGGTCCACCCTGAGCAGGTCACCAAAACACCCACCACAGGGTTCCCCAACCTCCCCCCCTCCCAAAAGCCTGCAGCAGATCACCCTCACACTCCACAAGCAGGTCGTCCTCAAATCCTACCACAAGGGTCCCCCCAATAGCCAGCAGCAGGTTGTGCCCCAAAAAAAAAAAAAACCACAAGCAGGTCACCACCACTAAAAGGGGTCCCACCTGAGCAGTTCACCCACAAATCACACCACAGGGGTCCCCCCAATAGCCATTAAAAGGGGTACCCACCACACACAACAGGTCACCCAAATCCTACAACAGGGGTTCCCCCCAATAGCCAGCAGCAGGTTGCACCCAAAAACCCACCACAAGCAGGTCACCCACCACTAAAAGGGGTCCCACCTGAGCAGGTCACCCACAAATCACACCACAGGGGTCCCGCCAATAACCAGCAGCAGGTCGCCCACCACTAAAAGGGGTCCCACCTGAGCAGGTCACCCACAAATCCCACCACATGGGTCCCTTAATAGCCAGATCGCCCCACAAACCCCACCACAAGCATGTCGCCCCCCACTAAAAAAAGGTCCCCCATGAGCAGGTCACACAAATCACACCAGAGGTCCTACCAATAGCCAAAGCCACACAGGTGGCCCCCCAAACCCACCACAAGCAGTCCCTCCCAAACCCCCACAGGTCCCCAACAGCAGGTGCCCCCAAAACCCACCACAAGCAGGTCTCGCATTCCCATCACAGGTCGCCCCACACTAAAAGGGTCCACACCATAGAGGTCACCCACTATCCCACACAGGGGTCCTTACCCATCGCCCATAACCAGCAGCAGGTCACCCACCACTAAAAGGGGTCCCACCTGAGCAGGTCACCCACAAATCCCACACAGGTGTCCCATAACCAGATCCCACACACAAAGGTCCACCCATAAAGGTCCCACCAAACAGGTCACCACAAATCACCACACAGCGGTCCCCCAAATCCACCACAAGAGGTCCCCCAATCCCACAGCAGGTCCCACACACTAAAGGGTCCCACACCATAAGCAGGTCACCCCAATCCCACAACAGGTCACCCCAAATCACACCACAGGGTCCGCCCAATAACCAGCAGCAGGTCGCCCACCACTAAAAGGGGTCCCACCTGAGCAGGTCACCACACAATCCCATCTATAGCAGTGTCCCCCCAAACCCACCACAAGCAGTCCCCCCACTAAAAAGGTCCCCTGTGAAGCAGGTCACCAAATCACACCACAGAGGTCCACAAAGCCACAGCAGGTGCCCCCCCAAAACCCACCAAGCAGGTCCACCACACTAAAAGGGGTCCCACCTGAGCAGGTCACCCCACAAATCCCACCACAGGGTCCCTTAACCCAGCTCCCCTCAAACACCCACCACAAGCATGTCGCCCCCCACTAAAAAGGTCCCCCTGAGCAGGTCACACACAAATCACACCACAGGGTCCTACCAATAGCCACAGCGTGCCCCCCCAAACCCCACACAAGCAAGTCACCTCCCAAAACCACACAGAGTCCCCAATGTCTGATGCAGGTTGCACCCCCATATAACACCACAAGCAGGTCCCTCCCATAAAAGGGGCGTGCCCATAGCCGCACCCAAAATACTACCACAGGGGTCCCCAAAACAGCAGAGGTCAACCACCACTAAAACAGGTCCCACCTGAGCAGGTCACCCACAATCCCACCACAGGGGTCCTTAATACCCAGATCGCCCATAACCACAGCAGGTCACCCCACTAAAAGGGTCCCACCTGAGCAGGTCACCCACAAATCCCACTGCAAGGTCCCTTAATGCCAGATCGCCCCCAAACCCCACCACAAAATGTGCCCCACACTAAAAAAGGCCCTCGTAGCAGGTCACACCACAAAATCAACCACAGAGGTCCACCAAAGCCAAAGCAGGTGGCCCCTCAAAACCCCACCACAAGCAGGTCACCCACAATTCCCATCACAGGTGTCCCCCAATAACCAGCAGCAGGTCGCCACACACTAAAATGGGTCCACACCATAAGCAGGTCACACCCAAATCCCACAAGCAGGTCACCCACAAATCACACCACAGGGGTACCCCAAATAGCCAGCAGCAGGTCACCCCTCCAAACCCCACAAGCAGGTCACCCCCCACTAAAAGGGGTCCAACCTGAGCAGGTCACCAAAACATCCCACCACAGGGTTCCCCAACCTCCCCCCTCCCAAAAGCCTGCAGCAGGTCACCCTCACACTCCACAAGCAGGTCGCCCTCAAATCCTACCACAGGGGTCCCCCCAATAGCCAGCAGCAGGTTGCGACCCAAAAACCAACCACAAGCAGGTCACCCACCACTAAAAGGGGTCCCACCTGAGCAGTTCACCCACAAATCACACCACAGGGGTCCCCCCAATAGCCATTAAAAGGGTACCCACCAACACACAACAGGTCACCCTCAAATCCTACCACAGGGGTTCCCCCCCAATAGCCAGCAGCAGGTTGCGCCCCAAAAACCTACCACAAGCAGGTCACCCACCACTAAAAGGGGTCCCACCTGAGCAGATCACCCACAAATCACACCACCGGGGTCCCACCAATAACCAGCAGCAGGTCGCCCACCACTAAAAGGGGTCCCACCTGAGCAGGTCACCCACAAATCACACCACAGGGGTCCCGCCAATAACCAGCAGCAGGTCGCCCACCACTAAAAGGGGTCCCACCTGAGCAGGTCACCCACAAACCCCACCACAGGGGTCCCTTAATAGCCAGATCGGCCCCCAAACCCCACCACAAGCATGTCGCCCCCCACTAAAAAAGGTCCCCCGTGAGCAGGTCACAAATCACACCACAGAGGTCCTACCAATAGCCAACAGTAGGTGGCCCCCCAAACCCCACCACAAGCAGGTCACCCACAACTCCCACCACAGGTGTCCCCCAATAAACAGCAGCAGGTTTCCACACACTAAAAGGGGTCCCCTGTGAGCAGGTCACCCCCAAATCCCACAAGCAGGTCACCCACAAATACCACCACAGGGGTCCCCCAATAACCAGCAGCAGGTAGCCCCCCAAAACCCACCACAAGCAGGTCACCCACAACTCCCACTACAGGTGTCCCTGTGATGATATTTCAAGCTTCATGTCTCGTGCTGTTGCTAGAACTACAACCCCCACCGTTTGCAAGCACAGGGCAAACTACCCCTCCCTCCTTTTCTCTGCAGCTCACGCTTCCCTTCCCCCCTGTCAACCTGCAGTCAAGCTCAGTGTAACCTGAGCTACCAGTGCTGGAAGTTTTGCCGCTTCACCGCAGGGGTCCTTCATTGTCTGCCCACGTGCTTTCTTCCTATAGCAGCCATTTTGGAGAATTCATTCTTTTTTGGTTAAAAACACGGTGGGAGCATTCGCTAGAAACACAAAAGTTACTGTGTTGAACCATGCGCCGACGGGCATCGTTCCCGTGGTACTGGTAAACCCGTAACTCCAACAGAACCCGAGAAATGGAATTCTTGGGTGCCCCATGTACTAGCCCACCCAAGTGTGGGCTCATTGGAACCGTCATTTTAGAGTAAGATCATTGATAGGTCTGCCGTTATTCTGCTAGGTTCACAGGACGAGTTATGGACCTTATGATATTGCAGAGCTCAAACCATAGCTTGCAGCCAGGGGAGGTGGCCAGAAAACCAGCCCTTTTTGTGAGGTCAGAAGCTGACATGCATAAGTCTTGCAGTGAAGTTCCTTAGGCACTTTCTGCTGGGATGTCCTGAGTAAGAGATCTCCCAATGAACTATGACGTGTGGCTCCTTCCCCCAGCCTGGCTTGTCTTGCCTGTAACTACCATGTGAGTTATCTTTCATTCTTAATCCCATTTTATTTTATAACTGCATCTGTACATAACGATATTGTCTCAGTTTGTTACATCTTCTTATATTATATAAGCACTGCCTGTTTTTAAGGAATAAACCTATAAATTTATTAGTTTGTTTCTCCTGCTCTATAAACGAATTTGCACGTGCCTGAAGCACTACGCTACTGTTTTGGGGTTGCTACGGACCCTCTTGATAAATTGTTCATCAAAAGCCGTAGCTGGTGGCAGCTAAAAGGAAGGGGTGTAAAGTGTTAATCTATTGGGTGACGCTGGCAGTGACGGAGCGGGGTTTATAAGGGTACTGCCTGGCTGCAGCCAGGAGTAATTATAATTCCCTCACTGCAGTGTGCCCAATAGCCAGCACACATCCAAGTGACCCGTCTGGCGACTAATTATCCTAGGTGCAGTTCCCTGACTGACCTGAGGGTAAGGGGGGCGCCAGAGAGCTGCAAGTTCCTAAGTGGAAGTGGGATAGTTATAAATCCCTGCAGTTTACTGGGTCGGACGGCAGCAGCCGTCGTGTGTGTGCACGTTCCATCACATGTGGTGGCAGCGGTGGGATCACAAGCCGTGACCCCCGGGCTACCGTGTGGCGGGCTGTGTGCCCGTTCATCACATATTGGTGGCAGAGCGGTGGGATTATAGAGCATTAGTGATCTGGTTTGAGCAATCATTCCATTCACTAAAAAACTTGCACGGTTCTTCAGCGACCCTGCAGCTAAAGTTTTGGAGAACAGACTCAGTGTTTATTAGTCCTGAGACAATTGTGTGTACTTGCGGTTACCCCTCCCTTCTCTTTGTTTTTCTATCCTATCTTTTATTTGGCAAACATGGCTACCATAGGAGCAAGTTGGTTCGAAAAGCAGAGCAAGGACACTCTTGTGGGAATCTGCAAGTACCACGGCCTTGTCCACACGAACCGAACCAAAGGCCAACTGGTCCAGGCCCTGAAGGAGCTGGGCGAGCATCGGAGCGTGGCGGGCGCAGGAGCCGGCCCAAGCCAAGGTGGTGCTGCAGGAGCAGAGGCCCAACCCCTGACTGCTTACACCCAGAGAGAGGTGGACCCTTACCAGAGCAGTGTGCCCAGCAGCACTCAGAGTCCCAAGCCCGCGCCGGAGCACTTTCCCGTGCTGGAAAAGGAAGGAGACTTGGACACTTTTCTGCGGGCCTTTGAGAAAGTCTGCAGACAGTACCGGCTGCCTGCCGACCAATGGGCCAGGTACTTGACCCCCGGGCTGAAGGGAAAAGCTTTGGAGGCGTTCGCTTCCCTTGCGCCAGATCAAGACAGTGACTATGAGGCCATCAAGCAGGCCCTGATTGCCAAGTACCAGCTAACCCCTGAGGTATACCGAAAGAAGTTCCGGAACCTCCAACGTGGCCCACACGACAGTTATAGCGATGTGGTGCAAGGACTCAGGAACCACTTTGACCAGTGGATCCATGGACTGTCAGTTGACACCTATGAGGAGCTGAAAGACCTGATGATCAAAGACCAGTTCCTGCATCTGTGCCCAGCTGAGGTCCGACAGTTCATCCTGGACCGAGAACCAGAGGACGCGGTCACAACAGCCCGGATCGCCGACAGCTATGAGGCCAACCGGAAACCCGAGGTGCGGAAGCCCGTCACCACCCGTTGGGGAGGGGGTAAGCCTGCAACCAACCCCAGTGCCCCTGCCAGTCCTCCCTCTGGAGGCACTATCCCCTTTGCCAGCGCCAGGCCTACATCAGACCCCCGCCAGTGTTTCTCCTGTAAAAGGACTGGTCACATCAGCGCCACCTGTCCGGAGAGGCAGAAGAACCCCCCAGCCAAGGCCTCCGGGCCCAACGCCTCTGTTCTTTTGGTGGGTGGTGTGGTGGGGAGGGTTGATGACAACGTGCAGCCCGTCCGCGTGGGGGCCCGTCTTGCTACAGGCCTCAAGGACACCGGGGCTGAACGAACCCTCATCCGACCCGAACTGGCGGCCCCTGAAGAGTTGATTCCGGGGAAAACCTTAACTGTCACAGGGATTGGGGGCGTCCACTACCCCTTGCCGATAGCCCGAGTTTTCATTGACTGGGGTGCCGGGAGCGGGGTGAAGGAAGTGGGGGTGTCCGAAAACCTGCCCACTGATGTTTTATTGGGGACTGATCTGGGGAGGATGGTGGCGTACTATGTCCCTGACACCCCTTCCCAATCTGATGATAAGGTTAACGTTAACCATGATGTTGATGTTGATGATGATGGGAAACTGATTGTGTTACCTGCTAATGCTTTGCGAAGTGATGATGCAACTGATAACCTTTCTTTCCCTAGGACTGATGTTGATAGTGATGTATCTGTGCCATCTGAACCTGTTAACCCTTTCTCTGAAGTGGTAGATGTGTCCACAGGTACAGGAGCGTTCAGCCACGTCGCTCTGCGGAGTGAGACGGCTGAGGAACCCCTAGCAGGAGCAAGCGACAGTGCTCAAGGAAATGGGGAGGTGCATGGGAACCGTGAGGAAGGTGACGCCATGACACTGACCAGTGCCACCGAGGAAGGTAACTGGCCCATAAGTAGCATTGCTCCTGAAGTGTTGGGGGTGGATGGGGAGGTAGAGCCCATAGCAGCGCAGGCTGATGGGTCTATAGAAATCCCCGGGGAGACTGCATATGTAGCTGCTGTCACCCGCAGTCAGAGTGCCCGGATCGCAGGTAGCGCCCTGCCATCTGGACCCTCCTCCGCTACAGGAGAGACTGAACCAGAGGTGGACCCAGAGCCGGTCCCAGAGGGTCCCAGTGAGGAAGGAACCCTAACGTCACTTCTGGCTGCCTCCAGCCAGGAGTTCCAGGCCGCTCTGCACTCAGATGCGAGCCTGGAGAACTTGAGGCACCTCGCCGAGACGCCCACCTCCGTGACTGATAAGGAGAGGGTGTTCTGGGAACGAGGAAGGTTGTACCGGGAGACAGTACCCGGAGATTCCCAAAAGGAGTGGTTGAGGGGGAAACAGCTGGTCGTCCCGCACCAGTTCCGAGGTGAGTTGTTGAGGATTGCCCATGAGATTCCACTTGCTGGACACTTGGGGATTAGCAAAACTAAGGCACGGCTGTCTCAACACTTCTATTGGCCCAAGATGGGGACAGATGTGACTAACTACTGCCGCTCCTGTATCACCTGTCAAAGAGTGGGGAAGGCGGGGCCTGCTCTTAAGGCTCCCCTGATCCCGTTGCCAGTGATAGAGGAGCCTTTCCAGAGGATCGCGGTGGACATTGTGGGCCCGCTGGCCGTTCCCAGCAGCTCTGGAAAGCAATACATCCTTACTGTGGTAGACTACGCTACCCGGTACCCGGAGGCAGTAGCTCTGTCCTCAACTAGGGCAGATAAGGTGGCGGATGCACTGGTGACCATCTTTTCACGGGTAGGATTTCCCAGGGAGATGCTTACCGATCAAGGGACCCAATTTATGTCTCGCCTAATGAAGGCTCTCTGCAGCAAAATGCAGGTGACGCGTATGGTATCGAGTGCGTATCACCCACAGACCAATGGTTTGTGTGAGCGCTTTAACGGTACCCTCAAACAGATGCTCCGCATGCTGGTTGAGACCCAGGGACGCGATTGGGAGCGGTACCTCCCACACCTGCTATTTGCCTACAGAGAAGTCCCGCAGGCCTCGACGGGGTTCTCCCCCTTCGAGCTCCTGTATGGTAGGCGAGTCCGGGGACCCCTTGGGTTGATAAGAGAATCCTGGGAAGATGAGCCAAACCCCACGGAAGTGTCCATCGTGGATTATGTCATGCGCTTCCGCGACAAGATGCAGACCTTGACGCAGTTGGTGCATGACAACATGACGCAGGCTCAGGCTGACCAGAAGCACTGGTACGACCAGAACGCCCGGGAGCGGACCTACCAGTTGGGTCAAAAGGTGTGGGTGCTGGTCCCCGTACCAAAGGATAAGCTTCAGGCAGCCTGGGAAGGCCCGTACGTCGTGCACCAACAGCTCAACCCAGCCACCTACGTGGTCACACTTGACCACACTCGGGGTAGGCGCAAGGCCTTTCACGTCAACATGATGAAGGCCCATCACGAACGTGAAGCCTGCGTCCTACCGGTCTGCAATCTGCCCGAGGACGGGGAAGAGGATCCCCTCCTAGACATGCTGGCCCAAGCTAATGCCAATGGGTCCATTGAGGACATGGAGGTAAATGCCTCGCTAACCGCCTCCCAGCGGTTGCAGTTGCTGACCACTCTGGAACCCTTCCGGGCCGAGTTCACGAACCGACCCGGAAGGACCGAGTTGGCAGTCCACGAGGTGGACACCGGGAATCACGCCCCGTTACGGCGGACACCTTATCGGATCTCTGAGGAAGTGCAGCAGATTATGCGCCAGGAGATCCATGAGATGTTGCAGCTGGGGGTGATCCGGCAGTCCAAAAGCGCGTGGGCCTCACCTGTAGTTCTCGTGCCAAAAAAAGATCGGACCACCCGGTTCTGCGTGGACTACAGGGGGCTCAACGCCATCACTACCTCTGATGCGCACCCAATGCCACGCATCGAGGATCTGCTGGAGCGGTTGGCGAATGCCAAGTACATATCCATCATGGATTTGAGCCGGGGATACTGGCAGATTCCCCTGAGCCCTGCGGCGCAGGAGAAATCCGCCTTTATCACCCCTTTTGGACTGTACGAGTCCACGGTCATGCCTTTCGGCATGAAGAATGCCCCTGCCACTTTTCAGCGGATGGTCAACCACCTGCTTCAGGGACTGGAGGAGTACGCTGTGGCGTACCTGGACGACATTGCCGTCTTCAGTTCCACCTGGGAGGAACACCTTCAGCATCTCCAGGAGGTGCTCAAGCGTATTCACCAGGCAGGTCTGACCATCAAGCCGGGAAAATGCCAGATGGGCATGAGGGAGGTCCACTACCTGGGGCACCGGGTAGGCGGGGGTTCCATGAGTCCAGAGCCCGAGAAAGTGGACGCGATCGTGTCCTGGCCCACCCCCAGGACCAAAAAGCAGGTGAAGTCCTTCCTGGGCACTGCAGGGTACTATAGGCGTTTCGTACCGAACTATAGCGCCATTGCAAAACCCTTGACGGACCTCACCAAGGGCGGTCTACCCCAAACAGTCAACTGGACAGATGGCTGTGAGGCGGCATTCCGAGCTTTGAAAACAGCCCTGTGCAGCTCTCCGGTGTTGAGAGCCGTCGACAGCAGTCGGCCATTCCTGGTACAGACTGACGCCAGCGAATTTGGCCTCGGTGCTGTACTCAGCCAGGTTGATTCGGGGAACCAGGAGCACCCCGTGTTGTACCTGAGCCGGAAACTTCTGCCAAGGGAAGTGGCATACTCCACCATCGAGAAGGAGTGCCTGGCCATGGTCTGGGCCCTGCAACGTTTGCAGCCCTACCTGTACGGGCGCACCTTCAAGGTGGTCACCGACCACAACCCTCTGAGCTGGCTGCACACAGTGTCCGGAACCAATGGTAGGTTGCTACGCTGGAGCCTTGCCCTGCAGCAGTATGATTTAGCCGTACACCACAAGAAAGGCAGTGATCATGGGAATGCTGATGGGTTGTCCCGACGTGGCGAACCCGCTGAGGTGCGCATGGCGGATTACCGAGAGGTCATGCCTCCGTAGCGCCCTCTAAGGGGGGGAGGTGTGATGATATTGCAAGCTTCATGTCTCGTGCTGTTGCTAGAACTACAACCCCCACCGTTTGCAAGCACAGGGCAAACTACCCCTCCCTCCTTTTCTCTGCAGCTCACGCTTCCCTTCCCCCCTGTCAACCTGCAGTCAAGCTCAGTGTAACCTGAGCTACCAGTGCTGGAAGTTTTGCCGCTTCACCGCAGGGGTCCTTCATTGTCTGCCCACGTGCTTTCTTCCTATAGCAGCCATTTTGGAGAATTCATTCTTTTTTGGTTAAAAACACGGTGGGAGCATTCGCTAGAAACACGAAAGTTACTGTGTTGAACCATGCGCCGACGGGCATCGTTCCCGTGGTACTGGTAAACCCGTAACTCCAACAGAACCCGAGAAATGGAATTCTCGGGTGCCCCATGTACTAGCCCACCCAAGTGTGGGCTCATTGGAACCGTAATTTTAGAGTAAGATCATTGATAGGTCTGCCGTTATTCTGCTAGGTTCACAGGACGAGTTATGGACCTTATGATATTGCAGAGCTCAAACCATAGCTTGCAGCCAGGGGAGGTGCCAGAAAACCAGCCCTTTTTGTGAGGTCAGAAGCTGACATGCATAAGTCTTGCAGTGAAGTTCCTTAGGCACTTTCTGCTGGGATGTCCTGAGTAAGAGATCTCCCAATGAACTATGACGTGTGGCTCCTTCCCCCAGCCTGGCTTGTCTTGCCTGTAACTACCATGTGAGTTATCTTTCATTCTTAATCCCATTTTATTTTATAACTGCATCTGTACATAACGATATTGTCTCAGTTTGTTACATCTTCTTATATTATATAAGCACTGCCTGTTTTTAAGGAATAAACCTATAAATTTATTAGTTTGTTTCTCCTGCTCTATAAACGAATTTGCACGTGCCTGAAGCACTACGCTACTGTTTTGGGGTTGCTACGGACCCTCTTGATAAATTGTTCATCAAAAGCCGTAGCTGGTGGCAGCTAGAAGGAAGGGGTGTAAAGTGTTAATCTATTGGGTGACGCTGGCAGTGACGGAGCGGGGTTTATAAGGGTACTGCCTGGCTGCAGCCAGGAGTAATTATAATTCCCTCACTGCAGTGTGCCCAATAGCCAGCACACATCCAAGTGACCCGTCTGGCGACTAATTATCCTAGGTGCAGTTCCCTGACTGACCTGAGGGTAAGGGGGGCGCCAGAGAGCTGCAAGTTCCTAAGTGGAAGTGGGATAGTTATAAATCCCTGCAGTTTACTGGGTCGGACGGCAGCAGCCGTCGTGTGTGTGCACGTTCCATCACATGTGGTGGCAGCGGTGGGATCACAAGCCGTGACCCCCGGGCTACCATGTGGCGGACTGTGTGCCCGTTCATCAGAGTCCCCCAATAACCAGCAGCAGGTCACCCACCACTAAAAGGCGTCCCCCATAAGCAGATCACACCACAGAAGTTACACCAATAGTCAGCAGCAGGTGGCCCACCAAAATACCACCCCAAAACCCACCACAGGACTCCCACAAATAGCCTAATGCAGGTCGCACCCCCAAATCCCACCACAAGTAGGTCACCCCCCATTAAAAGGGGTCCACACCCATAGCAGCAGATCACCCTCAAATCCTACCACAGCCAGCAGCAGGTTACCCCCCCACTCAGGTCACCCACCTGAGGGGTCCCCCCAGCAGCAGGTTCCCAACCACATGCAAGTCACCCCCAAGTCCCACCACCGAGGTCCCCCCAAAGCCCTCTGGTACTGGCGTACTACTTCATTACCCCAACTTCCACCACAGGAGGGTCGCACGCTAATATATACTCTAATACAAACCCTGAACCCTAAATTCAGGGTCCCCCCGGAACCCTCACCCCCAAAATGCCACCACAGGGTAGCACCTACTAACCTCTATGAGCCACAGCGTGTAATGGCGTCCTGGCTTGCTGCTTCGTGCCTTGCTAAACTAGAACACGCCTCCTCAGTACACGCCCACAACACGTGACCGACATGACGTCACACCGGGCAGGTGCCCATACAGTCTAGCATTTACCATATATCTAGTGAGCGGCTCTGCGGGTGGAGGTCTGTGGAGATTCCCCATTACTGTGCGCACAGAGCAGCCATATATCTAGTGTGCGGCTCTGCGGGTGGAGGTCTGTGGAGATTCCCCATTACTGTGCGCACAGAGCAGCCATATATCTAGTGAGCGGCTCTGCGGGTGGAGGTCTGTGGAGATTCCCCATTACTGTGCGCACAGAGCAGCCATATATCTAGTGAGCGCTCTGCGGGTGGAGGTCTGTGGAGATTCCCCATTACTGTGCGCACAGAGCAGCCATATATCTAGTGGCGGCTCTGCGGGTGGAGGTCTGTGGAGATTCCCCATTACTGTGCGCACAGAGCAGCCATATATCTAGTGAGCGGCTCTGCGGGTGGAGGTCTGTGGAGATTCCCCATTACTGTGCGCACAGAGCAGCCATATATCTAGTGAGCGGCTCTGCGGTGGAGGTCTGTGGAGGGGGGGGGGGGGGGGGGGGGGGGGGGGGGGGGGGGGGGGGGGGGGGGGGGGGGGGGGGGGGGGGGGGGGGGGGGGGGGGGGGGGGGGGGGGGGGGGGGGGGGGGGGGGGGGGGGGGGGGGGGGGGGGGGGGGGGGGGGGGGGGGGGGGGGGGGGGGGGGGGGGGGGGGGGGGCGGGTGGAGGTCTGTGGAGATTCCCATTACTGTGCCACAGAGCAGCCATATATCTAGTGAGCGGCTCTGCGGGTGGAGGTCTGTGGAGATTCCCATTACTGTGCGCACAGAGCAGCCATATATCTAGTGAGCGGCTCTGCGGGTGGAGGTCTGTGGAGATTCCCCATTACTGTGCGCACAGAGCAGCCATATATCTAGTGGCGGCTCTGCGGTGGAGGTCTGTGGAGATTCCCCATTACTGTGCGCACAGAGCAGCCATATATCTAGTGAGCGGCTCTGCGGGTGGAGGTCTGTGGAGATTCCCCATTACTGTGCGCACAGAGCAGCCATATATCTAGTGTGCGGCTCTGCGGGTGGAGGTCTGTGGAGATTCCCCATTACTGTGCCCCACAGAGCAGCCATATATCTAGTGAGCGGCTCTGCGGGTGGAGGTCTGTGGAGATTCCCCATTACTGTGCGCACAGAGCAGCCATATATCTAGTGAGCGGCTCTGCGGGTGGAGGTCTGTGGAGATTCCCCATTACTGTGCGCACAGACAGCCATATATCTAGTGGCGGCTCTGCGGGTGGAGTCTGTGGAGATTCCCCATTACTGTGCGCACAGAGCAGCCATATATCTAGTGTGCGGCTCTGCGGGTGGAGGTCTGTGGAGGGGGGGGGGGGGGGGGGGGGGGGGGGGGGGGGGGGGGGGGGGGGGGGGGGGGGGGGGGGGGGGGGGGGGGGGGGGGGGGGGGGGGGGGGGGGGGGGGGGGGGGTGGAGGTCTGTGGAGATTCCCCATTACTGTGCGCACAGAGCAGCCATATATCTAGTGGCGCTCTGCGGGTGGAGGTCTGTGGAGATTCCCATACTGTGCGACAGAGCAGCCATATATCTAGTGGCGGCTCTGCGGGTGGAGGTCTGTGGAGATTCCCATTACTGTGCGCACAGACAGCCATATATCTAGTGAGCGGCTCTGCGGGTGGAGGTCTGTGGAGATCCCCATTACTGTGCGCACAGAGCAGCCATATATCTAGTGTCGGCTCTGCGGGTGGAGGTCTGTGGAGATTCCCCATTACTGTGCACACAGAGCGCCATATATCTATGAGCGGCTCTGCGGGTGGAGGTCTGTGGAGATTCCATTACTGTGCGCACAGAGCAGCCATATACTAGTGAGGGCTCTGCGGGTGGAGGTCTGTGGAGATTCCCATTACTGTGGCACAGAGCAGCCTATATCTAGTGTGCGCTCTGCGGGGAGGTCTGTGGAGATTCCCATTACTGTGCGCACAGAGCAGCTGCGGGTGGAGGTCTGTGGAGATTCCCCATTACTGTGCGCACAGAGCAGCCATATATCTAGTGAGCGGCTCTGCGGGTGGAGGTCTGTGTGGAGATTCCCCATTACTGTGCGCACAGAGCAGCCATATATCTAGTGAGCGGCTCTGCGTGGAGGTTGTGAGATTCCCATTACTGTGCGCAAGACAGCCATAATCTAGTGAGCGGCTCTGCGGGTGGAGTCTGTGGAGATTCCCATTACTGTGGCACAGAGCAGCCATATATCTAGTGACGGCTCTGCGGGTGGAGTCTGTGGAGATTCCCCATTACTGTGCACAGAGCAGCCATATATCTAGTGAGCGGCTCTGCGGGTGGAGGTCTGTGGAGATTCCCCATTACTGTGCGCACAGAGCAGCCATATTCTAGTGAGCGGTCTGCGGTGGAGGTCTGTGGAGATCCCCATTACTGTGCGCACAGAGCAGCCATATATCTAGTGAGCGGCTCTGCGGGTGGAGGTCTGTGGAGATTCCCCATTACTGTGGCACAGAGCAGCCATATATCTAGTGTGCGGCTCTGCGGGTGGAGGTCTGTGGAGATTCCCCATTACTGTGCGCACAGAGCAGCCATATATCTAGTGAGCGGCTCTGCGGTGGAGGTCTGTGGAGATTCCCATTCTGTGCGCACAGAGCAGCCATATATCTAGTGAGCGGCTCTGCGGGTGGGGTCTGTGGAGATTCCCCATTACTGTGCGCACAGACAGCCATATCTAGTGAGGGCTCTGCGGTGGAGGTCTGTGGAGATTCCCCATTACTGTGCGCACAGAGCAGCCATATATCTAGTGAGCGGCTCTGCGGGTGGAGTCTGTGGAGATTCCCCATTACTGTGCGCACAGAGCAGCCATATATCTAGTGAGCGGCTCTGCGGGTGGAGGTCTGTGGAGATTCCCATTACTGTGCGCACAGAACAGCCATATATCTAGTGAGCGGCTCTGCGGTGGAGGTCGTGGAATTCCCCATTACTGTGCGCACAGAGCAGCCATATATCTAGTGGCGGCTCTGCGGTGGAGGTCTGTGGAGATTCCCCATTACTGTGCCACAGAGCAGCCATATATCTAGTGGCGGCTCTGCGGGTGGAGGTCTGTGGAGATTCCCCATTACTGTGCGCACAGAGCAGCCTATATCTAGTGAGCGGCTCTGCGGGTGGAGGTCTGTGGAGATTCCCCATTACTGTGCGCACAGAGCAGCCATATATCTAGTGGCGGCTCTGCGGTGGAGGTCTGTGGAGATTCCCCATTACTGTGCGCACAGAGCAGCCTAATGGTCTGGGAGTGTGGATTCCATCTGTGCCAGGCGCATATATGGCGTTGCGGTTGTATCCATTGGCCACAGACACTATATAGTGACGTTGGGGTCTGTGAATTCCATTAGAACACCAATATAGGCGCTCGGTGAGTTGGAATTCATTCGGCAACACATATATCTAGTGCCTCGGTGGAGGTCGTGATCCATACGTCGACACCCTATATGGCGCGTGAGTTGTGATTCCCATTCTGTGCACAGCTTAGGCGGGTGAGTTGAGATCCTACGGCAAGAGCATTCGGGGTTGCGTGGGGTTGGGAATCCATTAGACAGACAGCAATACTGTGGCGCTGGTGGAGGTTGTGGAGATTCCCCTTCTGGCACAAGCACCATTATCTTGGCTCTCGGGAGTCTGGTTCCATTACTGTGCAGCAGCAATACTGTGCGCTCTGCGGGTGAGGTTTGGGATCCCCATTATGTGCGCACAGACAGCCAATATCAGTGAGCGGCTTGGGTGGAGGTTGGGAGATTCCATTACTGTGCGCACAGAGCAGCATATATCTATGGGCTCTGCGGTGGAGGTTGTGGGATTCCATTACTGGGCACGACAGCCATATATCTATGGCGCTTCGGGTGGAGGTCTGTGAGATTCCCCATTACTGTGCGAGACACTTACTAGTGGGGCTCTGGTGAGGTTGTGAGATTCCCCATACTGGCCAAGAGCACCATATATCAGTGGGTCTGGGTGAGGTGTGAGATTCCATTACTGTGGCACAGAGCAGCATATATCTAGTGAGGCTTGCGGGTGGTCTGTGGAGATCCCCATACGCGCCAGAGCAGCATATCTAGTGACGGCTCTGCGTGAGTCTGGAGATTCCATTACTGTGCGACAGAACAGCCATATATCTATGAGCGCCTGGGGTGGAGTCTGTGAGATTCCATTACTGGCAGAGCACCATATTTAGTGGCGCTTGGTGAGGTCTGTGGAATTCCCATTATGTGGACAGAGCAGCATATATCTAGTGAGGCTTCGGTGAGTGTGGAGATTCCATTACTGTGCGCACAGACGCCATTATTATGAGCGCTTGCGGGTGAGTCTGTGAGATTCCATTACTGTGCGCCAGACACAATATCTAGCGCTCGCGGGTGGGTCTTGAGATCCATTACTGTGCGCACAGAGCAGCCATAATCTAGTGCGGTTGCGGTGGAGTCTGTGAGATTCCCCATTACTGTGGCACAGAGCAGCATAATCTAGTGAGGCTTGCGGGTGGAGTCTGTGGAGATTCCTTACTGTGCGCACAGAGCGCCATTATCTGTGAGCGCTCGCGGGTGAGGTTGGGATCCCCATTACTGTGGCACAGAGCAGCATATATTAGTGGCGCTCTGCGTGGGTCTGGGAGATTCCATTACTGTCGCACAAGAGCCATAATTGCGCTGCGGGTGGAGGTCTGTGAGATTCCCCATTACTGTGGCACAGAGCAGCCATATATTGAGCGGCTTGCGGTGAGGTTGTGAGATTCCATTACTGTGCGCACAGACAGCCATATATCTATGGCGGCCTGCGGTGGAGTCGTGGATTCCATTACTGTGCGCAAGACAGCCATATATCTAGTGGGGCTCTGGGTGAGGTCTGTGGAGATTCCTTACTGTGCACAGAGCCAATAGGAGCCTCTGGTGGGTTGTGGATCCATACTGTCGCACACAGCAATTTGGCGGCTCTCGGTGAGTTGTGAGATTCCCATTATGTGCAGAGCCAATTATGGCGTTGGTGAGTTGGAGTTCTATGTGCCGCGCCAGTGGTCGGGAGTAGTTCCATCTGTGCCACAGAGACCATTATAGAGCGTGGGTGGAGTCTGTGGACCATATTCACAGAGCCTATCTAGTGGGCTTGCGGGTGAGGTCTGTGGAGATCCATTTGTGGAGAGCCATATACTAGTGGCGGCTCGCAGCGAGTCTGTGGAGATCCTCTGTGGCAGGCAGCCAATTGGCACTGGGGAGCGTGAATTCCTTCTGGCGCCAGAGGCCTATCATGAGCGCTTTGGTGAGTCTGGGGATCCCATTTCTGTGGCACAGGAGATCTAGTGAGGGCTTGCGGGTGGAGTTCTGTGGAGATTCCCATTCTGTGCGCACAGAGCAGCCTTCTAGGGGGCGGTGGAGGTCCCGTGGATTCCCATTACGGGCACCAAGTGCCATGTGCGGGTGATGTGCATCCCCATCTGTGCCGGGGGAGGCTGTGGGATTCCCTTCTGGCGCAGAGAGCCATTATCTAGTGAGCGGCTCTGGGGTGGAGGTTTGGATTCCCATTACTGTGCGAGCAGCCATATCTAGTGAGCGGCTCTGGGGGGAGGTGGATTCCCCATTCTGTGCACAGAGCCTATATTAGGTGGGGCTCCGTGTGGTCGTGAGATTCCCCATTACTTGGCAGGGCCACATTAGTGCGGCCGCCATCTGTGGATCAGCCATTACTGTCGTCTGGGGCAGCCATATATCTAGTGGGCCTGCGGATTGGAGGTCTGTGAGTTCCCTTACTGTGCAGAGCAGCCATAATCTATGAGCGGCTCGGGGTGGATCATTGGGGCTCGCGTGGAGCATCATATCCTTGGGGGCAGTGTCAGCGACAGATATTAGTGAGCGCCTTCGGGGGGAGGTTGTGGAGATTCCCATTACTGTGAGCAGCCATATAGTAGTAGCGCTCTGCGGGTGGAGGTCTTGGGATTCCCCATTATGCAGACCAAAAGCCTATATCTAGTGGCTGCTTGCGGTGGCAGTCTTGGAGATTCCCCTTACTGTGGGCACACAGGCAGCCTTATTAGGCATCGGGCGCGGAGAGGTCTGTGGGATTCCCCATTACTGTGCGCACAGAGCAGCCATCATATCTAGTGGGCTCTGCGGGTGGAGGTCTGTGGAGATTCCCCATTACTGTTGGCCCCACGACCAATATTCTGGGGGCTGCTGGGGAGGGTCTGTGGAGATTCCCCATTACTGTGCGCACAGAGCAGCCATATATCTAGTGAGCGGCTCTGCGGGTGGAGGTCTGTGCTGGAGATTCCCCATTACTGTGCGCACAGAGCAGCCATATATCTAGTGAGCGGCTCTGCGGGTGGAGGTCTGTGCTGGAGATTCCCCATTACGTTTCCCCTCAGACGTTCTCCTCCTCAGTAATAATTATCTCATTGTGTCATTACATGGATCTTTATGATGTGACATCGTCATTGTGAGAGCAGGATTTATTTATCTATATTGACTCCATTTTGGTTATTCTAAATGAATCTCCAGTAACGAGGCTGAAGTTGGTTTCTTATTCGTCAGTTTCTTATTCGGCAAATTTTTCTTTTCTGTTTTTTATAGGTTTATCAGCAAAAAATAAGCATCAAAATAATAGAAAACACTGCAGTCAGGAGCCCTGATGTGAATACACTTAAAATCTGCGCTAAAAATTATAAAACTGGCACAAAAATGGGCATCAAAGTGGGCACCAGAGGGCACTAATTAAAGGGTTAAATGACTTTGGGCCACTGATATGACACTGTAGACATATAGAACAGGGCGCCCCACATTAAAAACAAGTCTCCCCAGCCTGGCCCAAATGGGTTCTGGGCATCAGAATTGGCATCAAAGCTGGCAAACAGCCAATTTTCACAGATTTGAATAAGTAACAGATGTTTTTAACGGGTTAAATGACTTTGGGCCACTGATCTCACACTAAGAATACACAGATAGTGATGCCCCGCATCAAACCCAGGTGCCTCCAGCCTGGCCCAAATGGGTTCTGGGCATCAGAATTGGCATCAAAGTGGGCAAACAGCCAATTTTCACAGATTTGAATAAGTAACAGATGTTTTTCAGGGTTAAATGACTTTGGGCCACTGATCTCACACTAACAATTTACAGATAGTGATGCCCTGCATCAAACCCAGATACCTCCAGCTGGCCCAAATGGGTTCTGGGTATCAGAATTGGCATGAAAGTGGCCAAACAGCCAATTTTCACAGATTTGAATAAGTAACAGATGTTTTTCAGGGGTTAAATGACTTTGGGCCACTGATCTCACACTAACAATATACAGATAGTGATGCCCTGCATCAAACCCAGGTCCCTCCTGCCTGGCCCAAATGGGTTCTGGGCATCAGAATTGGCAGCAAAGTGGGCACATAGCCAATTTTCACAGATTTGAATAAGTAACAGATGTTTTTAGGGGTTAAATGACTTTGGGCCACTGATCTCACACTAAGAATACACAGAAAGTGATGTCCCGCATCAAACCCAGGTCCCTCCTGCCTGGCCCAAATGGGTTCTGGGCATCAGAATTGGCATCAAAGTGGGCACACAGCCAATTTTCACAGACTTGAATAAGTAACAGATGTTTTTAACGGGTTAAATGACTTTGGGCCACTGATCTCACACTAAGAATACACAGATAGTGATGCCCCACATCAAACCCAGGTCCCTCCTGCCTGGCCCAAATGGGTTCTGGGCATCAGAATTGGCATCAAAGTGGGCAAATAGCCAATTTTCACAGATTTGAATAAGTAACAGATGTTTTTCAGGGGTTAAATGACTTTGGGCCACTGATCTCACACTAAGAATACACAGATAGTGATTCCCCGCATCAAACACAGGTCCCTCCTGCCTGGCCCAAATGGGTTCTGGGCATCAGAATTGGCAGCAAAGTGGGCAAACAGCCAACTTTCACAGATTTGAATAAGTAACAGATGTTTTTCAGGGGTTAAATTACTTTGGGCCACTGATCTCACACTAAGAATACACAGAAAATGATGCCCCGCATCAAACCCAGGTCTCTCCAGCTTGGCCCAAATGGGTTCAGGGCATCAGAATTGGCATCAAAGCGGGCACACAGCCAATTTTCACAGATTTGAATAAGTAACAGATGTTTTTCAGGGGTTAAATGACTTTGGGCCACTGATCTCACACTAAGAATACACAGAAAGTGATGCCCCGCATCAAACCCAGGTCCCTCCTGCCTGGCCCAAATGGGTTCTGGGCATCAGAATTGGCATCAAAGTGGGCACACAGCCAATTTTCACAGATTTGAATAAGTAACAGATGTTTTTAACGGGTTAAATGACTTTGGGCCACTGATCTCACACTAAGAATACACAGATAGTGATGTCCCGCATCAAACCCAGGTCCCTCCTGCCTGGCCCAAATGGGTTCTGGCATCAGAATTGGCAGCAAAGTGGGCAAACAGCCAATTTTCACAGATTTGAATAAGTAACAGATGTTTTTCAGGGGTTAAATGACTTTGGGCCACTGATCTCACACTAAGAATACACAGAAAGTGATGCCCCGCATCAAACCCAGGTCCCTCCTGCCTGGCCCAAATGGGTTCTGGGCATCAGAATTGGCATCAAAGTGGGCACACAGCCAATTTTCACAGATTTGAATAAGTAACAGATGTTTTTAACGGGTTAAATGACTTTGGGCCACTGATCTCACACTAAGAATACACAGATAGTGATGTCCCGCATCAAACCCAGGTCCCTCCTGCCTGGCCCAAATGGGTTCTGGGCATCAGAATTGGCATCAAAGTGGGCAAATAGCCAATTTTCACAGATTTGAATAAGTAACATATGTTTTTCAGGGGTTAAATGACTTTGGGCCACTGATCTCACACTAAGAATATACAGATAGTGATGCCCGCATCAAACACAGGTCCCTCCTGCCTGGCCCAAATGGGTTCTGGGCATCAGAATTGGCAGCAAAGTGGGCAAACAGCCAATTTTCACAGATTTGAATAAGTAACAGATGTTTTTCAGGGGTTAAATTACTTTGGGCCACTGATCTCACACTAAGAATACACAGAAAATGATGCCCCGCATCAAACCCAGGTCTCTCCAGCTTGGCCCAAATGGGTTCAGGGCATCAGAATTGGCATCAAAGCGGGCACACAGCCAATTTTCACAGATTTGAATAAGTAACAGATGTTTTTCAGGGGTTAAATGACTTTGGGCCACTGATCTCACACTAAGAATACACAGAAAGTGATGCCCCGCATCAAACCCAGGTCCCTCCTGCCTGGCCCAAATGGGTTCTGGGCATCAGAATTGGCATCAAAGTGGGCACACAGCCAATTTTCACAGATTTGAATAAGTAACAGATGTTTTTAACGGGTTAAATGACTTTGGGCCACTGATCTCACACTAAGAATACACAGATAGTGATGTCCCGCATCAAACCCAGGTCCCTCCTGCCTGGCCCAAATGGGTTCTGGGCATCAGAATTGGCATCAAAGTGGGCAAATAGCCAATTTTCACAGATTTGAATAAGTAACAGATGTTTTTCAGGGGTTAAATGACTTTGGGCCACTGATCTCACACTAAGAATACACAGATAGTGATGCCCCGCATCAAACCCAGGTCCCTCCTGCCTGGCCCAAATGGGTTCTGGGCATCAGAATTGGCAGCAAAGTGGGCAAACAGCCAATTTTCACAGATTTGAATAAGTAACAGATGTTTTTCAGGGGTTAAATGACTTTGGGCCACTGATCTCACACTAACAGTATACAGATAGTGATGCCTTGCATCAAATCCAGGTCCCTCCTGCCTGGCCCAAATGGGTTCTGGGCATCAGAATTGGCATCAAGTGGGCAAACAGACAATTTTCACAGATTTGAATAAGTAACAGATGTTTTAAGGGGTTAAATGACTTTGGGCTACTGATCTCACACTAAGAATATACAGATAGTGATGCCCCACATCAAATCCAGGTCCCTCCTGCCTGGCCCAAATGGGTTCAGGGCATCAGAATTGGCATCAAAGTGGGCACACAGCCAATTTTCACAGATTTGAATAAGTAACAGATGTTTTTAAGGGGTTAAATGACTTTTGGACACTGATCTCACACTATGAGTGTGATGAACGGCTCACTGACCTCCACACGGTAGCCCGGGGTCACGGCTTGTGATCCCACCGCTGCCACCAATGTGACGATGAAACACACACGACGGCAGCTGCCGCCCGACCCAATGTGTCAGGAATAATCTGCAGGGGCTTATTTGAATTATCCCACTGCTGCTACAATATACCACGAACTGCAGGGATTTATATTTATCCCACTTCCAGTTCCACTTAGGAACTTGCAGCTCTCTGGCGCCCCCTTTTTAGCCTCAGGTCAGTCAGGGAACTGCACCTGGGATAATTAGTTGCCAGACGGGCTGCTTGGACGTGGCTGGTAATGGGCTCGCTGCAGTGAGGGAATTATAATTACTTCTGGCCGCGGCCAGGCAATACACTTATAAAACCCGCTCCGTCACTGCCAACGCCACCCCACAGTTCAACACTTTACACACACACTCTATACTGCCACCAGCTATGATTCTCTTAATCAAGAATTAATTAAGAGGGTCCGTAGCAAACCCCAATTAGTAGCGTAGTTACTTCAGGCAAGTGCTAATTCGTTTATAGAGCAGGAGAAACAAACTAATAATTTTATATGTTTATTCCTAAAATGCAGGCAGTGTTTATACAGTATAAAAAGATGTAAGAAGCTGAGACAATACAATTATGTACAATGCAATTAAAATAAAAACAGGGTTAAAGGTGAAAGACTCTCATGGTACTTAGATCATGTCAGGCTGGGGAGGAGCCACACTTCATAGTTCATTTGGAGTTCTTTCAGTCAGGTCATCTCTGGCCTAGGAAGCTAGTTGCAGTCTTATACCCCTGGCTTGTGACCATACAAAAGAGGAAGGTTTTCTGGCCACCTCCCATAGCTCAAAGTTACAGTTTTAATCTCTGGAAACTTATAATGACCATAACTTGGGTGAACCTAGCAGAATAATGGCAGACCTATCAGTGATCTTATTCTGAAATTAGTGTTCTAATGAGTCCAAACTCGGATGAGATATCACCCTCTGCACCAGAGAATTCCATTACTCTGTTTCTGTTGAAGCTACGATTTCACCAGTACCGTGGTAGCGATGCCTGATGGAAGCACGTTTCAGAACAGTAGCTCCCGTGTCTCTATCATAATCTCACGGCATGCTATAGACAGATGATTAGATTACCACTATGTGCTCTAGGACAGACTGCAGGTCTGAGGAGACAAAGAAATTCCTGAGGTGGGGCGAGAGGAAGGAGTGAGCTGTGATTTGAGCTAAGGAGGGAAACTCTTGCAGCTACAGGCACACAGTGGGGGTTGTAGTGAAGGAAAGTTAATAGGGAATGGAGCTTCCATCCTTGGGTCATCATTACAACATTAAAAAGCAATACAATACACAGCATAGCAATACCATACACAGGGCAGTTATTGTTGAACCAGATGACACTGTTGGGTTTGCCGGTAGAATATACAGTACAGACCAAAATTTGGACACACCTTCTCATTCAAAGATTTTTCTGTATTTTCAAGACTATGAAAATTGTAGAATCACACTAAAGGCATCAAAACTATGAATTAACACATGTGGAATTATACATTACACTTTACAAAAAAGTGTGAAACAACTGAAAATATGTCTCATATTCTAGGTTCTTCAAAGTAGCCACCTTTTGCTTTGATTACTGCTTTGCACGCAGAAAAGGTGAACGGATGGACTCTACATGCCTGGTTCCCACCGTGAAGCATGGAGGAGGTGGTGTGATGGTGTGGGTGCTTTGCTGGTGACACTGTTGGAGATTTATTCAAAATTGTAGCGGTGAGCGGTCCAGCTCACCCCAAACCATCTCGATTGGGTTCAGGTCTGGTGACTGTGGAGGCCAGGTCATCTGGCGTAGCACCCCAACACACTCCTTCTTGGTCAAATAGACCTTACACAGCCTGGAGGTGTGTTTGGGGTCATTGTCCTGTTGAAAAATAAATGATGGTACAACTAAACGCAAACCGGATGGAATAGCATGCCGCTGCAAGATGCTGTGGTAGCCATGCTGCTTCAGTATGCCTTCAATTTGAATAAATCCACAAAGTGTCACCAGCAAATTACCCCCACATCATCACACCACCTCCTCCATGCTTCACGTGGGAACCGGCATGTAGAGTCCATCCATTCACCTTTTCTGCGTGCAAAGCAATAATCAAAGCAAAAGGTGGCTACTGTGAAGAACCTAAAATATAAGACATATTTTCAGTTGTTTCACACTTTTTTGTAAAGTGTAATGTATAATTCCACATGTGATAATTCATAGTTTTGATGCCTTCAGTGTGATTCTACAATTTTCATAGTCATGAAAATACAGAAAAATCATTTATTGAGAAGGTGTGTCCAAACTTTTGGTCTGTACTGTATCTACCAGCAAACCCATCAGTGCCATCTGGAACAAGAGTCACAGCGGCATTACAGAGCATGGAAATACTTACTAAACGCCTTTTTGAGGTTTGGAGAGGCGCTGTCCCAGCCATCCATCAACGCTGCGGCCACCTCGTTCCATAGCCGCCGGCTCACCACATTGTCCTTGTACTGCGGATCATGGCTGTCCCACAATGGGACACGCTCATGGACCTGGCAGATGAGGGCCTCGTTGTCCACATAGAGGTCCTCATCCCGTTGTGGAACCTAGAAAAAAAAATTACAATCTTGGATATATTTCAGAAATAAAGAGAGACCAAAAAAAAAAGAGACATTCAAAGACTATATACTTACATTCCGTCTCTCCACCGGGACTTGTCTTGGCTGCGACTGCTCCTGCTGTTCCGACTCCTCAATTGCCGTGTCCAACGCTGATGTATGAAAAAGGAACAAAAATTTTAGACATTTGTAGATTCAGCAGCTATACTTACCCAAAGGCAGGAAGATACTCACATCACGCTCTGCTTGGGCCAGTTCTTGCTGGATGGGGAATAATGTGATCCAGAGGAAGACATGCTGCAATAAAAAAATACAAAGCTTTAGTACATATTACATTGGAAAGGACAGGCAGTCATTTGGTTAAGAATACTCACATTCTTGAACTTTGGATCCAAAGTTTGTGCTTTCTTGGCTGTGTCTTCAAGGCAGTCTAGTAGGGGTCCAGGCTGTATGTGCAGGCTGAAGCATTCAGTGTCTCCAGGCAGTGTAGTAGGGGTCCAGGCTGTGTCTTCCAGGCTGTATCAACATGCTGTGTCTTCCAGACAGTCTAGTAGGGGTCCAGGCTGTATGTGCTGGCTGAAGCATGCAGTGTCTCCAGGCAATGTAGTAGGGGTCCAGGCTGTATCTTCCAGGCTGTGTCAGCATGCAGTGTCTCCAGGCAGTGTAGTAGGGGTCCAGGCTGTATGTTCAGGCTGAAGCATGCAGTGTCTCCAGGCAGTCTAGTAGGGGACCAGGCTGTATCTTCCATGCTGTATCAGCAGTGTCTCCAGGCAGTCTGAGTAGGGGTCTGTCTGGCACTGCAGACACCTTCCTTTATCTCCAACCTTCACAAACAATGTTGCTTGTGTAGGGGGTGTTTTAGACAAGTGTCTAGACATTGTTTACTCAAAAATCGCGTGCGCGCACAAGCGCTGACGAGCGCACAGCCACGCGCCCGCCAGCGCCCCCATAGACTGCAATGTTATTTTTTGGCGCACAGCTTGCGCACACGTGCGCACACGTGCGCACGCGCTTTTTTAAAGT
Source organism: Oophaga sylvatica (assembly GCA_033576555.1). NCBI lineage: Eukaryota > Metazoa > Chordata > Amphibia > Anura > Dendrobatidae > Oophaga > Oophaga sylvatica. The sequence goes on along the minus strand of JARQOD010004245.1, from coordinate 2,436 downwards.
GGTGGGCCGGAAAAAAAATGCAACATGTAGTGTCAAGCACGTCTGGCCGCACACCTGGAAAATGCACTGCGCACGGCAAATGCTGATGAGCGCGTGCAAGCGCTAGACCCTGCGCCCGCCATGTTAATCATAGGGGAACATTGCGCATGCGACCGATAGCGCACAATGCGCAGCGCTAAAAAACGCAAGTGTGAAAGTAGCCTAAATTACTTCAGGTGATGTAGCTTTTTGGATTTATTAATCTTTCCCATCACACTACTGATTCAATGCACTTTTACTGCGCATATAATCTTTCTTATGTACTGTGGTAACAGTGTGTCCACATTATAAAGCTGATTCATTATAGGCATTTATTTTTTGCATTATTCGTTTCATGACATTTTCTTCAATTTGTATTCTGAATCTAATAGTTGGACAATACTGAGCTACTGGATATATGTTACTAGTGATGAACCCGTTCTACGCCCGGGTGGCAAGCATTTTTATAGGTACATGGTCTCCCATTCTGGTATGTGCTTCCCCCCTCCTATTCTGGTATGCATGGCACCCCTCATCCCTATCCTGGTATGTATGGTCCCCTCACACCCACCCAAATCTACTATGCATGGCACCCCATTCCTCATCCTGGTATGCAAGGTCACCTCCTGCCCAATCCTGGAATGCAATTCTGGTATGAATGTTCCCGTCACCCCCAATTCTGGTATGAATGGTCCCCTCACCCCCCAATCCTGGTATGAATGGTCCCCTCACCCCCCAATCCTGGTATGAATGGTCCCCTCATCGCCCAATCCTGATGTGCATGGTCCGCTCACCCTCCAATCCTGATGTGCATGGTCCCCTCACCCCCCAATCCTGATGTGCATGGTCCCCTCACCCCCCAATCCTGATGTGCATGGTCCCCTCACCCCCCAATCCTGATGTGCATGCTCCCCTCACCCCCCAATCCTGATGTGCATGGTCCCCTCACCCCCCAACCCTGATGTGCATGGTCCTCTCACCCCCCAACCCTGATGTGCATGGTCCACTCACTCCCAATACTGATGTGCATGGTCCCCTCATCCCCAATCCTGATGTGCATGGCCCCCTCACCCCCCAATCCTGATATGCATGGTCCCCTCACCCCCAATCCCGGTATGCACGGTCCCCTCACCCACCAATCCTGGTATGCATGGTCACCTCCTGCCCAATCCTGGAATGCATGGTCCCCTCACCCCCAATTCTGGTATGAATGGTCCCCTCACCCCCAATCCTGGTATGAATGGTCCCCTCATTGCCCAATCCTGATGTGCATGGTCCGCTCACCCCCCAATCCTGATGTGCATGGTCCGCTCACCCCCAATCCTGATGTGCATGGTCCGCTCACCCCCAATCCTGATGTGCATGGTCCCTCACCCCCCAATCCTGATGTGCATGGTCCCCTCACCCCCCAATCCTGATGTGCATGCTCCCCTCACCCCCAATCCTGATGTGCATGGTCCCCTCACCCCCCAACCCTGATGTGCATGGTCCTCTCACCCCCAACCCTGATGTGCATGGTCCGCTCACTCCCAATACTGATGTGCATGGTCCCCTCATCCCCAATCCTGATGTGCATGGCCCCCTCAACCCCCCAATCCTGATATGCATGGTCCCCTCACCCCCCAATCCCGGTATGCACGGTCCCCTCACCCACCAATCCTGGTATCCATGGTCACCTCCTGCCCAGTCCTGGAATGCATGGTCCCCTCACCCCCAATTCTGGTATGAATGGTCCCTCACCCCCCAATCCTGGTATGAATGGTCCCTCATCGCCCAATCCTGATGTGCATGGTCCGCTCACCCCCCAATCCTGATGTGCATGGTCCGCTCACCCCCAATCCTGATGTGCATGGTCCCCTCACCCCCCAATCCTGATGTGCATGGTCCCCTCACCCCCCCAATCCTGATGTGCATGGTCCGCTCACCCCCCAATCCTGATGTGCATGGTCCGCTCACCCCCAATCCTGATGTGCATGGTCCCCTCACCCCCCAATCCTGATGTGCATGGTCCCCTCACCCCCCCAATCCTGATGTGCATGGTCCTCTCACCCCCAATCCTGATGTGCATGGTCCGCCCCACCCCCAATCCTGATGTGCATGGTCCCCTCATACCCAATCCTGATGTGCGTGGCCCCCTTACCCCCCAATCCTGATATGCATGGTCCCCTCACCCCCCAATCCTGATGTGCATGGTCCCCTCATCCCCAATCCTGATGTGCATGGCCCCCTCAACCCCCCAATCCTGGTATGCATGGTCCTTCACCCCCCAACCTTGATGTGCATGGTCCGCTCACCCCCCAATCCTGATGTGCATGGTCCCCTCACCCCACAACCCTGATGTGCATGGTCCCCTCACCCCCCAATCTGATGTGCATGGTCCCCTCACCCCAATCCTGATGTGCATGGTCCTCTCACCCC